>JAJHSJ010000004.1:15022957-15222957 GCA_021015155.1 Magnolia officinalis | reverse complement strand
AAGCACAGGCTCAAGCTACGTCTACCTCTAGATTTTTAATTAAGGTTGTGCTTGGTTGTACCAAATATAATGGAATTTCATGATATTTTACACAAAATTAGCCTGATTAATAATGAAATTTAATGATATTTTGTGCAACCAGACAGCCTAAAATAATAGGAAAAATAAGTAAAGACTAAGTATAAAGGTAAAGAAAGAGCAAGTTAAGTGGTTCAATACCATAACTTGTATTATTTTACTGAAATCATTGAAAAGATTAATTAAATTTTATTAAAAATTGGAAAAAAAAATGTAATAAATCATTGAAAACAATAATTGATTATAATGTTTTAGTGAAAAATAACTTATAATTGATTACAATAATTGATTATAATGTTTTATTATAATTGAAAACAATAGTTGATTATAATGTTTTGTAATGTAAACTGCGTAGCACGTGCCATAAGCTGTGTAGCATATGTAACATATGCAAAATTAGGATGTAGAGGCTACACATAACTTAAGCCATTTTTATGAGCTACGTGGGCATTAAGGGCATTAAGGCTAAGCTATGCAACGTAGCATAAGCTACATGCTACGTAGGGAAGCTATTTAAAACACTGCTCTAACCATCAATAACCTTGCAAAGAATAGGATGACACAATAAGCTGCAATATGGATGGTTTTTTTTTTATTATTATTTTTAAAAAAAAAAAAGTAGCAATGCGAATGGTTGGCTGGAAGCATCAAAGACAGCCCTGTTCTTGGTTAAAGGAAGCTGGTGAAGCTGATGAAATGGTCATTGATAATGTGATGAGAGGTTGCCTAGTGTAGCCCATGCAGGATTACTTCAGGTGGTAATAGGATGGGCACAAGGTCATTTCAACTATCATAGATACGTGCATGAATCTACACATACATATAACCATGCATGTGCACATGCATACAAGCACATGTCATATACACATGCATGCACGTACATAACTGCGCACACATGCATATATGTAATGGGTATGGCACGTACAAGGCACATAAAGAAATCTAGAGGGAAGGGTGTGGGCTAGATGCAGAGAAGAAAAAAAAAAAAAAAGGGTACGGCTACATGCAGAGAGGGAAGAGAGAGAGAGGAGAGAGGTTGCAGGCTACACACAGGAGGTGTGTGCAGGCTACATGTAAGGCAGGGGGAGAAAGGCTGCGAGCTACTCACACGGGAAAAAATGACAGTAATGCCCCTGAGATGCGACACATTACATCCGCACCACTTGCTAACGCTGAGTGGGTAAATATAAACCATCCATTGATAAGCACACAGACTTTGAAACTTCCCTAAATACCCCTAATCTATGTTGGAAACCCCTTCTAATGTTCTATTAAATCTAAAAGTTCACAATTCTCCTAAAACTAATCGCATGGGCAAAAATGTCCATTTGCTACTCCTTTATAGTAAAGAGATGAAGTTTACTTGTTATTAATTGTCTCCAACGGACATGCATCCTGTAGCATACTTGAGTTAACATTAATTCTTCACTAAACACATGATGTAGTCTGATTACATAATGCAAGTACTCATGAAAGAAATGAAATTGAACATACAAAGGTTTCATGGGGTGCTTTAGAATCTAAAGGATTTAAAATTAGTTAAACTAAAACAGAGTATATGGGGTGAAATTTTAGCAACAATAAGAGTGAAAACAAGGAATCATTAAGATTGTTGGCCAAGAAGCTTCCCAAATGACCACTTTAGATATCTC
Source organism: Magnolia officinalis (assembly GCA_021015155.1). NCBI lineage: Eukaryota > Viridiplantae > Streptophyta > Magnoliopsida > Magnoliales > Magnoliaceae > Magnolia > Magnolia officinalis. The sequence continues at coordinate 15,221,227 of JAJHSJ010000004.1, read as the reverse complement.
GGGTCAATAATTCATGAGTGGAGAGATTGGGAAGCATGTAGCCAGTAGAATTCAAGCTGGGTGGAAGAAATGGAGATGTGCCTCTGGAGTTTTATATGATTGTTGTGTACCAATCAAACAAAAGGGGAAATTTTATAAGATAGCTATAAGACCAGCCATGCTTAATAGGACGGCATGTTGGGCAGTTAAGGAACAACATGTACATAGGATGAGACTGAAATGAGGATGTTGAGATGGATGAGGTCAAACTATCAAAGACAAGGAGAGAATTAGAAAGCGTTGGAAGGAACTTAGGACTACCACCAATGGGTAATAAGATGAAGGAAAGTAAACTTAGATGGTTTGGTTTGGTCATGTGAAATGGAGACCAAGAACTATGCCGGTTAGAAGTGAGTTGGTGCAAGTTGAAGGATCTAAAAGGGCAAGGGGAATGCCCAAAAGGGCATGGGTGGAGTAAGAAAAGACTTCATGACATATGGTCTGGCTGAAGTTATTGCCCTTGATAGAGTTGAAGGGCAAAAAGGATTCATATAGCTGACCCCAATTAGTTAGGAAGTGGAAAGGCGGAAAAGGATTCATGCAGCTGACCTCAACTAGTTGGGATAAGGCTGATGATTGACCAAAATAAAAATTGAGATATCATTTGTCATCTCGCAAATAAGCTGTTATATATGTTCATTGAAAGAAATGACATCTTCTAATTTGACTCAATATCAACACTGAATGAGCATATTCCTAGTTCCAATTCCAGAAAGAGTTAGGGATAATAGAACCATCCTTTTTTTCCCAAATGTACTCATTTTTAGAGTTGTATTCTAGTTTTTATGATTTTCTTCTAATTCAATAGTGTGACTTGTCCAAGATAGATCAGTATTGGCAATTCGACTTGGATTCAGTACTGACTGAGTCAGTCACTGAAACTGGTATTTTTTTTTAAGCGATAATAACGACTTTTATTAAAGAAAGGCCAAAGGCCAAAAAAAAAACCTACGCCCTTACAACTCTATCCAGCTAGCTGGAAGCTGATCAGCAGCTAGCACGTTAGCTGCTTGCACCCATTCTATTACATTTAGTTTTGCCCTATTGAAGACTTCCAAAGGACAACACCTACAATTTTTAAAACGCTGATTATTTCTCTACAACCAAATACTCCAAATTTGTTTCCCGACTTTACTTCTAACCCCTCCGTGCCAAGCCAAGAAAAACTGATCTACCAAACTTGGATTGACACATGAAACTCCGAAGAGGATGAGAAAGCCAACCCAAATATTTGATGCCAGAGGACAATGGATAAATAAATGATTAGCCAACTCCTTCGAAACCGGCATTTTAACCATGACCATAACCAATGTCCCCATTCAATGGAGCCCAGTTGGATAGGTTAGCATCTCAGATGGAGGAGTTTTTGGATCTCTCCATTCCAACAAGGGGCACACCATGTGGACCACCAAAAGGTGGCCACATGTAAACAGTTTTTTGGGCAGAGCAAATGCTCAATCAATTATGCCTTTTCCCAACCTTGCTGCTACTAATCAACAGGTCTATTGGAAAACTTTGACTTAGCATACTTTAAAATCATATTACCTGGATTGTTATTAAGAACTCTGAGGGCCACAATTGCATGATCATGTTGACTAAACTCAACAAAAGCTACACCACGTGAGTGCTTCTTTCCAGCCTTTACTTTCTTCTCATCCTTCAGAAACTTTATCTGAAGGTAAAGTACATCAACGAATAAAATGAAAATTACTATATGTAGAACAGAAGGTAAAAAATAATTCTCAATCATATTATCCAATATACAAAACCTGTCTGATCAAGGGCTTTTGCTTGCTAGCTCGGGAAAGAACTGCTTCTATACAAAGTCTCTTAAGTTCTCTTTCTGTCATTGACCGTGGCACATTGTATACAATGAGTCTGGTTCTCGAAACATGATAATTTGGAGACTGAAGCTTAGCCATCTTTTTTCTTTGCAACCTGTAAGAAGTACAGAGCTTGATTTATATTTTTGTCTAACGGGAGTAAAAATTGTAAGGCGCCATGACAAGACACTGAATATATGAAAAGGATCCCACATGACAGCCATGAGGCATTTACCGAGTAGAGAGCAGTCCAGATATGTTGCAAAAATAATTTAGCGGTAACCAATGTACTTTTTTTAATAAGCAGGTTTGAACCACTAACCCTGGGTTCGAGCCTGAGTGGTAGACAGCCCACCTCTCAACATTGAGGTTTCACTCTCTGGTTCAAGTCTAGTTTACCTATATAAAAAAAAACCACTGACCCTCAAACTTCATAAACCTGTTTGGTGGTTGGGGAATTCATTCCATGGTTTTATCTTTCCTGGGGAATGTTAGAGTTGGCCTAGTATTTCTTGGGGAACAACTAAATTTGCTGATACACTGGTTTTCCTAGAGAAACCTCAAACCTCGGAAAAGTCTAAAATTCTGTTTTAATTCCCCAGGTTTTCCATTCCCATGGTAACACGTTGGGGCAAGATTTATTAAGGAAAAGCTGGGGAATAGAATTCTTGTGGGATGTAAAAACCAACGAAAAAGTATGAACCAAACATGTTTTTTTTTAAATATAAAAAGCAGGAAATTACCAGCTGAGAAATATAAAATCCAGTAACCAAACACCCCCTTGGGGTCAACACCACTGGTGCAAAGGTTCAATCCCCAGGGATTTAGAATATTGTTAAATAAAAGAGATTATATCATGCCCACGACCCACCATGGGGCCCAATGCATGCAGAATTTTGGAGTGCTCTCTGCTAATTTTGGGGGGCTAGATTTCAGAGCCTACAATTTACTATTTTTGGAAGATTAGAGGTGTGATCTTGAAGGCATGGTTGCTGATTTTGAAGGTTCTCGGAAGTTTTGGGGGATGATTCTCTTGAGGAATTGGATGACATGATCCGACTGTAGCCTACTCTTCAGAGTTGTTCACCATCCAGCTCAGTGAGAGACTCTTGGGTGTGGAAAGGGGAGAAACCTGGAAGGTTTCTGTTACATCCTTCTACCGGATCATTCTATCTTCGAGGGAGAGTTCATCGAGCACCCCAACTGAGTTTGTTTGGTCCAATGGAGGGCCCTCTAAGGTTGCAACTTTCAGATTGCTTGTGGGAAGGAGCAAGGTTGTCACAGTGAACAATCTTCAGAAAAGAAATACGAAGGAATATGAGTGTTCCCAATGTTTGTATTATGTGCTTGCAAGATGCGGAATCCAACACCTATTTTTGCATTGCACCTTTGCTAAGGAGGTTTAGGACGGTTTGTTAGGCCTATTTAGCTCCATTTGGTGATGCCTGGTGCAATTGGGGATATGCTTTTAGCTTGGCATGGGAGAGGAGTCAGGATCAAGAGGGAGGAAACTGTGGAAATTCTCTCCTAGCTCGTCTTTGGGCCATCTGGATGGAAAGGAACCATAGGTGTTTTTGTAACAGGAGTCTTCAGATGTGGTTTTTATGAAGGCAAAGTTGGATGTTATGTTTTGTCCACATTTTAAATGCCCTTACTAGCTACCCACTAGCTTATGCATCTATTTGGTTGTAAAGTTTGTGAGTCTTTGGCTTAGACTTCGTCTTCACCCTTTTAAATAAAAATAGTAACCTTTCAAAAAAGCAATTTTGATCTGTTTTTACTATTTTTAGGCCATTACTAATGTTGATGTAGGACGGCCTAATCCAACCTTAAATGAATGTGGTATTTTTTTTATTTTATTTTTTTTTTGAAAACACAGGGTGTCCCCACTTCTTTTTTGAAGTGAGACTAATCCCTGCGGATACAGGCAATCACCCACAATGAACGTGGTATTTGAAAGGGGCAGATTTATGCAATCTTTAAAAACAAATAAAAAAAAATTCAGTCTTATACATCATAAACACAAGAAAGAAATAAGGTTAATGCAGCAATGATTATGGTCATCCATCACAAACACAAAGTTTTGAATCTTAAAATCTGAATTTAATCGGATCCGGCGAAAGATAAAACTTTCGTCTTGCAATAGGTCCATCTAATGATCCAAGTGGATTTCCTAATCCAGAAAATAGGAATTTTTTGTATTGGAAAATCTGAAAAATTCATAAAAAAAAATTGGTGGTTCTTCAAATTTAGACTTTGGGTGATGAGTTTTGAAGAATGTCAAAATATGTAAATGTGGGGATGAAAATCTTTTAAGATCTAATGATTTAGATAAAAAGAAACAGGATTGGCTTCTAGATCTAAAGATTTTTTGGAGAAAATGAAGAGAATAAAATAAAAGAAAAGAGTACCTTGAGAAAATAAAGAATGAGAGAGAAGTAGATGAGAAATCGTTTCCCTAGGCCTCACACCCTCTTCCAATTACTGGAAGTTGAAGACGAAATCGTCAGAGGCAAAAGCTCTTTTTTTCTTCAAACATAACATAGCATGCTTTAAGTTTAAGGCAACCCTTATAAATTCGTAATTACATGAAATTACCAAAATACCCTTACAAAAAAAGTTTCAAAAAAAAAAAAAAAAAAAATCGCACAAAAATTGTGCGCAAACCGTCTCAAAACTTAAATAAATTAAATGTTCATAAACTAAATTCAAAATAAAGATGCTTGATGGGCCCTGATGACATGTGTACGGTCTTCAACCTCTAGAGACCCGACCCATACCCATCATCTAACCACATTGACACAGGTAACGTACGCCTCCTGCGTTAGTATACTTTGAATGGCCTAGTGTCCACAGCAACTACAAATTGGCAAAGTCTCGTAGATAGAGTTGTTGGTATCTTAGACAGAGTAGATTGATTTGATATCAATCTAATAGTTGGAAATCTTAATTAAAATTTTCACTGAGATTTTTAGAGTGCATCTGATGTAGGACAATTAACCACTTGCTCTAAAAGCTCGAACTAATAGAGCATTCGAATTAATCCATTTATCTCATACCCCAGGCCCCACATCGCATGGGTTAGGACCTCTGCTGAACCCCCCTCGTGCGCCCCACTTTACATGGGTACCGCCTCACACGAGCCTCACACAGGCTGCCCACCCTGAGTGTGTCCATGCATCCCACAGGCTACCCCACTCGAGCTCGGTGTGAAAATGCCCCTGCATTAATCACCCCCGATGAGGAGTCTCGAACAAGAGATCTCTCGCTCTGATACCACTTTAATGCGGGACAATTAACCACTTGCTCTAAAAGCTCAAACTAATAGAGCATGGCCAATTAATCCATTTATCTCATAACCCAAGCCCCACATCGCATGGGTTAAGACCTCGGCCGAACCACCCTCGTGAACCCCACATCACATGGGTACCACCTAACACGAGCCACCCGCCTCACACGGGCCGCCCAACCCGAGTGTGTCTCCGCATCCCACAAGCTACCCACTCGAGCCCGGTGTGAAAATGCCCCTGCATTAGCATCTTTTTTTAGGTATATAAAAGGAGTTGTTTAGTACGTAGAAGGCAACAAATTTTTTGAGTTTTGTCAAGTTTTATGAAAGTATTTATACGAAGACAAGTTTCCATTTCGATTATCCCCATTTGTTCCTATATTCTTGGAGGTCTTCTTCATCTATTCTTGCAATTTAGGTATCAAGATCTCACTGATTTCATAACCAATTCGCATCATATTAAGAAATCTCACTTTCTATTCGACCCAACATAGGTATAGGCTGTGCCCAACTTTGGGTAGTGCTCGATGCATCTCAAAGTCTCATTATTTTCCTGAAGTCCCCCAACGTTTTGTGCAGACTTCGATAAATTACACGAAAATGCAAAATTTCCCTATGTTTCCCACAATATTTACAGCCCCAAGGGTACGATACATATTGCGAAATTGATACTCTGGACAATGACTTTGGGAAACCTAAGGGTTCATCTAATGAACCCCACAACCAATGGGCTCTGCCCTCATATATCCACCATTAGATGATCCAAGCCATCCGATTGTTACCCTTGCATCCAATAACCCATATTTAGTGGGGACCCAATCTGCTAGTTAGGATAACCTGTTACTGAAGATTTTTGGGGTCTCCTTTTCACAACAAGGCCCACTGTAGGAATGGTTCGGATCACTAATAGGTAACACCACATGCAGTTTGTCGGTCGATGATTGTTCAATAAGCATTGTATATTTCCTTAAAAAACAAATGCACATCTCATCGCCACCTGAATCAAACTGTTTCTGGTTGGAATACATTTCTTTCTTGATGAAAGAGCACAATCAGTATTGAGGACTGAGAGAGACACCAAAGCGAAATCATGACATATAATTGGTATACATTGACTTCTGAATGACAAGCTCATCGCACCTTAACAACAGGCCATAAACAAAAGTTACTTACTCTTGTCGCTTTAACATATCACCTTCAGACACACCTTCAGCAGCAGGCGTCCCCTCAAGAATGACACCTTCCTGTTGTAAAATAATAAAAGGAGATAAACAGTTTCAGAATCACCTTTCACCATGTACAGCAGCATAATATCTGGTACACGAAAAAGAACACAAATGACCTTTGCAAGGTAAAGGTTGCGCAGGTCATGAGCCTCATTCTTTTTCTTATCAAGTTCCTTCTTGTGAGCTGATTTCTTATCCAAAGCCTTCAAGACAGTCAGTGATCTCCCTTTCATAACAATACCTAAACCTTGTGCAGCATTAGCAGCCGAAACTGCAGCATCTGCTGCAGCTGTTGTACCAAACTTGAGAAATGCAGTCCCTCTTGGTCGCCTGCCCACCCAAAATAGCAATATTAGAATTACATATTGAAATGGCTACGGAGCATTCAACTGTTGCTTACTCATTCTTACTTCATAGACATTCAGTGCATAGATAACAAAGTCAATATTCCTATTGCTAAGAAAAGATAAAGTCATTTCAACATACTTGGTGATGTGATGAAGCACTGGAAGAAATGATTGCACTTCCCCAAATACAGAGAATCTTTGTTTGACTTCCTCATTGTCAAGCTCAAATGGGAGGTTGCTTATGAAAATTGTCCTGTCCAAACCATCTTCTCCCTCATTTGATTCATGAGCAGTCAGCTCCTTTTTATTGGGATTTTTCAGTTTACTTCTACTGGTATTTTCTCCAGGCTCAACAGCTCTCTTACTCTTGACACTAATCACATCAGGTGATTTTAATTCCTCGTCATTTACAGTGAAGTTGGAATCATCTTCATGAGCAGGAAGGGTTCCGTTTGCAGAGGATGACATCAAGTTGTTGAGAACCTTCATTGTGATTTCTGACTCATCAAAATCCACTTCTGTAGAGAGAACTTCATTGTCTACATCATTACATTCTTCTGGAACTGTACCACTATCTGCATGCTGATTGGGTTCCACAGCACTTTCATCTTCATCATCCTCGCTAGCCGAATCATCTTTGTCAATATCATCCCCATGCATGTCATCCTGTTGTTCTTTAGGGAAAAAATGAAGAGATGTCAACACCAATGCCATATTAACTGGTATTTCACGTCACACTTTCAATATATGGTAAATCATTATTTTTTCAGCATGTAGAATATGTTAGCAGAACATGGATAAAAATGATCAAGTCAGAGAACATTGTCTACAGAACAAGTGCAAGAGCTGCATATAGCAGCCAAGATAGAACCGGCATATTTAAATCAATGAGATAACAGAAGCAAAAGCATGGAAACTGTCATCCCTATCCAGCACATGGATAAAAATGATTTGTCTACAGAACAAGTGCAAGAACTGCATATAGCAGGCCAAGATAGAACCAGCATATTTAAATCAATGAGATAACAGAAGCAAAAGCATGGAAACTGTCATCCTATCCCACAACTAATAGATGTGTTTGTGATTCCACTAGCTTCTTTATGACTATACTGCATTTATGATTGCACTAGGTTTAGGTATTGTTATGAAAGGGAGACTGCTGATTATCTTGAAGCTTCTTTTTCTTCTGCATGCGGTTTGTGGTTGTTTTGATGATGCTAATATACCAGACGTCCCTCATTTTTAAAAGGCCAAATACTTCAATTGCCTGCAGTCGAGTGCAAGATGGTGATGCCTTCCAAGATGATGGAATTGAGAACATGTTTCAGGAATGATAAGCTCAAGAGTGATTGCCCACATAGGCATTTGTGCATATTGCGCGTGCAGCTAACAATTCTTTCAAAAAAATGCATTTAAGATAATATGAACATTGCTGCTAAATGTTAGCAACTGGATATTTGAAAAGGCAGTCTTGTGAGAGTTATTCCTATCCAAAACAGCCACTTTCTAGCTCAGCCACTATTCCTCCACTCCCAGGTAATCCTAAGAAACAGTGCCATCTGAATTTCGAGCTAAGCAATAAGGAATAACATCATCATCATTAGCCTTTCTCCCAGCAATTTCGTGTTGGCTTTTAAATGGTAGATTTGAAAGGGTTCTACTATCAGCTGCCCACCAGACAGTAACCTCCCTCTTTTGCCAGGGCCCATGGAGCCAGCCATAGCAGAGGCTCATATTGACAGCACTCACATGCCAACATGGTTCTGCCCGTATTGAACCCCCATCTCAATTATTACGTGCACGTGCAGGCAAGCAATGCAGGGCCATTTAGGAGCAGTTTCCCAAGCACGAAATACCCACAAACACAAGAACTCATGCTTGAATACTTGCTGCTCGAAATAGCCAGGAACACACAGATATATGATAACACATGACTCACATGCCAATAACGAATAAAAAAAATCAGTAAAATATGAATTCCTAGACAAAGCGAGGATCCAAGTCATAATCTACCATCTTTTGTAGCATCAGTAGAATTGGAAACTGTTGCATATATTTTCTTTGAAACGGCCCAATCAACAGCAACAGGCCTTTTGCCTATCTTTTGCCCATTAACCTTCTGGATGGCCTGACAGGAAAAAAAAAAAATGTTACCAAGGAAACTCCCCTGGACAATTATTCTAAATAAAACTGATCCTCAGTTGTCTATTTACTTAAAGACATTTTTAATCTAATTTAGTGTAACCTGCATTAAAAATCCTAAGTATGATTGAGTAGTGGATCCTAGAAAAACCCCAGAATCGTACATTTTCTGCATCTTGTTTGCTCATGAAGGCAACAAAAGCAAACCCCTTAGACAACCTGTGCAAGAAAAGGAAAGAAAATCCACATGATGTTTGAAATCAGAAACATTAGCAGTATCAGAATCATGGATAGAAAGTATATACCCTTCCTCAGACAAATGCGGAATGAATACGTTCCACACAAAACCTGCTGCAGCAAAGACATTTTTAATCTCATTTACTGTAACCTGCATTAAAATTCCAAGGAATAGTTTGAGGAGAGGAGCTTCCTTCAAAAAAAAAGGATAGGTGAAATAATATAACTAATGAATCTAGCAACCTTGAAAGGGAGATTTCTAACAATAAGTTTCCACTTCCTTGTCTTGGAGCCCTGATTGGCACAAAGAATGAATTGGCATCACAAAATATTGAAGCATCTAAAAAACCATGATTGACATTATTGATAATATACATGTCAGAATGCATTGGCATTGCAGCTGGATGTCTTCCATCCTTTCCATCTATTTATCATTTTCTGATAGAATATGTACTAGACATGCATATGATCTCCATAACATTTCAAAAGTAGTAAAGTATCACATAATACAACACCTCGCCACCCAACTGACGTGCCCAAACACATCCACCATTTATCTCTTGCTGATGCAACATGGCAACAGAAGCACGTGCTGATTTGACACTTGTATAAAGCACAGCAGCAGCATCCAATTTGCATCCGTCCTGTGCAAGTCCTGGAACAGTAGCATAAGTTCTTTAATTTTATGTTACTTGCATGTAACTAATCAAAATTGATATCTAACCATTTAATGTTCAGTTCAATTTATTTAAAAAGGTAACATTTTCATTTATGAACTATGTATATGATTTCTTTTGACAGAAGCACGTGCTGATTTGACACTTGTATAAAGCACAGCAGCAAAACTTTTATTAGAACTGATTAAAAGGAGAAATAAACACCGGAGAACCAAGAGAAGATCTAAAGGTGTAACTGGCTGTGAAATAAATTTCTGAGCAATTCCTAGTGGCTGATTTGAAAGAGTTTGTTACTCGGAGTTGAAACCATCATCATCTTCATCATAGCCTTGTCCCAGTTAAATCGGAAGGAGAGGCGGGGATTAGGGACTTGGGGATGATGAGTACTTCTCTTCTTGGGAAATGGATTTGGTGTTTTGCGTCGGAGGTGGGTAGTTTGTGGAGAGAGGTTATAGCGAGTAAGTATGATGTCCAAGATGGTGATTGGTATACGAACTACGAAGAGATTGTCTTTGTATCGTACTTTGAGCGTTTGGAAGACAATTGTGTCAATGGAACACTTACTGCACGAGGGTATCAATTTTGTCTTGGGCAAAGGGGATCGCATTTGCTTTAAGGTGGACGTTTGGTGCGGAGATAGGGCGCTTCAAGACCTATTCTCGAGTATTGCAAATGTAGCCCCTGATCGTTTCATCCTTGTCTCCCAATGCTACAACTTTTCTAGGGGCGTGTGGTGCCCTCCATGTCATAGAAACTTATTTGATGGTGAAATTGGGGAGCTGATTGGTTTGATAGATGTCCTAAAGAACATTTCGCCTTTGGCTCTTGAGGACTCGTTGTGCTAGAAAAGGCTCAAGTATGGGATCTTCACTATTGCGAATTTCTTCCAGTACATTTCTAGCTCCTCTATTCGTCGAGGCCTTCGTACCCTTATCTTCATTGGCACTATGGCGCCCCTCCTCGCGTTGGAGGCTGTGTGGCTAGTTGGGCACAAGAAAATTCTCACAATTGACAATTTGCAGCGGCGATCCCTTGTTCTTCCGAAAATATGTTTGATGTGTATGAATGATGTCGAGTCTATCAACCAACTTTTTATCCATTGTGCCTTTGTTCAGGAAGTGTGGAATTTATTCCTCACATCTTTTAATATGCCATGGGTTATGCCAAATTCAGTTGATGACCTTCTTTGGGCTTGGCATGGGGGAGGAAGCAGGAAGTTTGGAAAAGTTTTGTGGTGGCTCACTGCTATGGCGGTGTTTTGGATAGTTTGAAAAGAAGGGAATGGGCGGTGTTTTAAAATGAGAGCTCATCCGGTCATGGAGTGATTGCTTCCATAGTTCATGTTGTTAGGTCTTGGGTCCCTCATGATGTAGCAGCTTCGGCTGTCTCCTTTGCTTCTGTTTCCCAAGGGTGTTGTATCCTTTCACTGTCTTTTGGCAAGTTTCTTAATAAATTTTGCTCTCAACAACAACAACAACAAAAATGTCAGAATTCAACAGTTTTGGATTCATCCAAATCACTTTTGACACAATAACCATGTCTAAAACAAGCATTGCATGTAATTTTGACTTCCTCATAAACATCTTACTTAAGGGTATACATGTCAGCATCAACATAACATTATGAAGTGAATCTACCAATCATGATTGTTTCCTCCAACAAGGTACAATACCACATCAATCTAAAAAATTGGCCACAATGATCTCATATATCAAGCATGTTTTTAAAGAGAAACATAAAATAAGTTAAAGAAGGCTACTAGTACTAACCATGGAGTTCAAGCTCTTCTTTGGGAAGCGGATAAGTTATAGAAACTACATCACCAACCTCTCGAGCACGACGAAACACTTCATCTGCCATTTCAGCACTCAGAAGACCACCAAATACTACTGTTTTGGCAACCCTTCATAATGACAAAAGAAAATTCATGGAACATTTTTAGGGAAAAATCAAATCCTAATAACAAAAGACTTGGATCCACATACTATGTGATAGAGAAGACTAATAGTGCATTCTTAGGAAAAAATAATTTGTATTGTAAAATTGAAGTTTAGACGCAGTTTCGAAGTTTGCCAAATTATATCAACTTCAATTAGTGAGTTTTGAACATTTCCTCACACAACCAAACAAAAGTAAAAAGTTTGTTGCCCCATTCTTGAGAGAAAAAAAAATGCTTCAATTTCCACCAACTCGTCTTTAACCAATCATAGAGTTTGTATAAATTAGTTCGCTGGCTAAACTCTAAAGAGCATCAATTACAAACAGTATGTCATTGAAAGAACACAACCTGATGCTGCACCCAAAAAGAAGAAGAAGAAGAAGAAGATCAATTTCTATACCTCTGTTTGACTGTATAATCCCCTTTATTAGGTACATCACTGTGAACTACCATTTCTTTTCTGGTCCCTTTCGACTTCTCTAAAGTGTCGGAAGCACAACATAAATACATGAGTATTCCTGAACCAGAGGCAGAAGCAACTACACAAAGGCAAAGGAAACCCATCAGTTACCACCAACCTTTTGCTTGTGCAGGAGAAGCTTGCTCATGTTTAATTACTCCACAAGAAAGGTTGCCTTCCTTATCCTTTGGCAAGAGATCATCTGCATGCATTGACAATATAAAACCAAGAAAAATAGCATTTGTAAAGCCAATAAAAATAGAACAAGCATCTCAGAGCTCAAGCTTGGACAATAGTCAAAGAGTGACATAGTAACCATGATTTGCCTTTGACCGACGCAGTTCAAGGGGAAGACGATGGATTGCAAGTTTAACTCCAATCTTTCTGCCTCCCATGAGTGCACCATTTTTTAATTGAATGGCCCGCTCAGCATCTTCAGTAACAGCACTGCAAAGGGATGCAAGGCCAAGGTAACAGTATAAGCAGAAGTCTAAGATTATCAGCTAAAGTGGACCATCAAACACAAAACATGGTTGTCAAAAATATATAGTTGAGTTTGGCAACCATACCATATAGTAAGCTTTGCCAACCATATTGATGGATTGTACTCAGTTTTTTAAATCAACCTTTACAATAATTTTAGAAGTGATATGGATTTACATGGCATACAACATCCAAAAACCAAAATTGCATCTTGATGGCATAGACTACTTTCAAGGAGAAAATATGAACCAAACCAAACTGTCCAAAAAACTGACATAGCCCAGGTTTGATTATTGGTTCAAAATATTAATCAGAGATTACAATAGATACTGCTAAAGGCCAATGGCGCAATCTTTATTATGTATTGAAGAGTAGCCAAAATCTTTCAGAAAAATAGCTACAGCCTACAAACAAGATTCATATATAAACATATGCGGTAGCTTGATCTGGATAGGAGACAATTCATGAAGATCATAAGTTTACTGATTGAACAACAATTTCTTACTATATACATTGCTTACAATGAAAAAAAAAAAACATATTCAAGGCTACAATGATGTGATTAAAACAATTAACTTCAATGAGTTCCAAGTATTTGTGTAATTGGAACAACGTGCATGGTGACTAAGTAATGCATCAAATATTCAAATATTTTCAATTATCAAAGAATTTAAAGTTCTCAATTGATATGCTATCCCACACGGAAGAATGTTGTTCATATTCCCGTGAAATGACATTACAAAAAAGTCAACCAACCCACAGGTAAACAATGTGACCAAAACTTACAACTGGACAAACCCAAAGCCACGGTGTTCATTTGATCCTGTCAAGAAGAAGATGCAAGGAAAAAATATGTAAGATAGTTATGCAAATACACTCAGAAGACTCAAAACTAGTATCAATCACCTTTCAAATTGCTAAGAAAGAAACATTCATATCATGCATACCTAAAAAGTAAAAACATAAGAACATTGATAGACTGGCAGAGTATTATGATCCAAAGCATGCACACACAGCCAGTTAACATGGCGGATGCACTTACCCCAACCCAAAACATTCAAATCATGGGTCCCACTCTAGATGGTGGGTAGGGCCAGAACATCTTGATCAAGAGCTCCACTGCTCTGAAAATAGTGAGGACTCTTCAAAATTCAATTGAATCAAATCAGATTGCTTGGATGGTCATAGCCTCTATTTAGTGGTCATCTATTTGTTGAATTTGGACAACTAACTATTTTTCATTTTCACCATATCCATGTTCTAGCACTGGTCAGAAAGCTATGATCATCCACTATATGTGACTGTTTAGTTTTTGACCCATCTACAATGGGGGCCACAATTTGGACAGTTTGCAGTGAAGTACATGTATGTTGTGTGTTTAGTGGCTATGTGCATCCAAATAGATCGTCATACTTTGCAGCATGCCAAATAACTCATTATAAAACACTAACAATGGGGGAATCACCATAGGCCATTTACCTAGAAATAAATAAATAAACTGAAACCATAAACTATCAGAAGAATATCATAGCAGACCCCCGTAGTTAGCAAACATGTCGCTATAATAGTGAGGTTTGACTTAAAGCTCTTGAGTTTCACTATGCTAAGTATGGCTGTCAATGGGCCAGGCCCGGGACAAGCAAAATCAAATTTTCAAATAGGGCCAGCCTGACAGGCCCAACTCAACCATTTCAAAATCTGGGCATAAGCCAACCATGAGCCCGACCCCTTGACAGCCCTAGTACTAAGCCAAGACTCAAGCAATCTATGAGTAAATCTTTAATACATATGGGACATACCAACTACAGTTGCAGTATCAGATTGAATTGCAATTGTTAGTCTAATCATTATCATCCTCATCATTATCAACATCATCATCATCTTAGCCTCTCCCAACGATTTGGTGTTGGGTTTTAAATGGAAGCTTGCCAAAAGCTATACAATTTTTTTTTTCAAAAGCAATGATTCGTTAGAAAAAGAAAAGGCGCTGCCGAGATGGCAGAAACCAGATTACAGGCCTAAGAAAAGCTATACAATTGGCTGCCCACCAGATGACGAGATGCCTCTTTTACCGAGTTCTTGGAACCTAATGAGGCTCACATTGACACCACTTGCATCCCAACATGGTCCCACCCAGTACCGACCCCCAGCCCATGTTCTAAAAGACAAGAAAGCAAGGTAGGGTACCGACCAATGACAGGCAGTTGTTAGACAAACTACTAAGCACAAAGCACCCATGCACATGAAAGATCACGCTCGAGCACTAGGCAATAAACACGTTTTGGGATTTTTTTGGCATGATGATAGCAAGTTTTGTGTTTTTTTTTTAATTAAGTTATTTTTGCTGATTGATCTTTACCAATATTTGAGTTCATGCATCAATCCTACATCAAAGTGGTATCAGAGCGTGAGGTCTCGTGTTCGAAGCTCCTCACTGGGGGTGATTAATGAAGAGGCATTTTCACACCAGGCTTGAGTAAGGTAGCCTATGGGATGTGGGGAGACACTCGAGGTGGGTGGCCCGTGTGAAGTGGAACCCATTTGAAGTGGGGCCCGCGAGGGGTTCGGTCAAGGTCCTAACCCATGCGATGTGGGGCCTGGGCTATGAGATAAAGGGATTAATTCGTCACTCTCTATCAGTTCAAGCTTTTAGAGTAAGTGGCTAATTGTCTTTCATCACACGTGTATGTTGAAGGACTAATGGAGTTGAAAAAGAAAAAATTGTAATTTCCTCTCCGAACATTTATGGAAAGGGTTTGGGGCCCATGTTGCCATTCACGAATGTTCAAGTTGGGCCTGAAGTAAATGTAACAGAATCTAGGATGAGGGTTACATCCATGGCACATTCATGCAGAGGCCTCGGGGCGCATGTTTACATCCCCTCGAGTAAACTGAATCTGCAATTCAATTCACTTCTCAATCTAAACACAACAATATAAAGAGCAAAGAAATAAAAAATTATGGGGGAAATCATGCTGACAAATCTTGTTCTTGGCAATTTCTAGGAGATTTTCAAATTTTGAGGTTTTCTCAATAATGGGAAAATCTCGCCAAAAATAAAAATATTTAAAAATACTTGTCGTAATTATTAAACAAAATTAAAATTTAAATATATATTTATATAACAAATTCCTTAATGTTTGTACTAATTAAAATGTACCAAGATTTTGAAAATCTCATGACAGTATCACAATAATACTGTTTATGGGTTATTTGGATGCCGATAAGTTTTAAAGTTGTTAGTGACTTAAAGCTGAAAGTCACTTTCAGGTGTTGAGATTTTCACGACCCCTTAAGGGCCATTTGGATGCCTGTAACTTCTTTAAAATGTATGAAAGTTACAAGTGACCTTCTTACAATTGGTGTTTGGGGGAGAAATGTTACAGGTAACAAAGTCTTAACCTGTAACTATGTATCAAGTAAGATTGCAAGAAATGTAATAGGGAAGGATGGTGTTTTTCCATTCGCAGGTGACTTTGTTACGGACAACGGCTATCTATTTCGAATTTGGGAGAGGGAGGTTGAAACGCAATTGCATTGAAGGAGCACCTACCTACTCTGACGCACCGTCTCCTTCTCCCTCTCTCAGCGTCTTCTTCTCCCTCTCTCTGTCTCCTTGTCTCTCTCTCTACCTACTCTTCCAGCTCCAGTAGAGGTAAGCCCTAGCCCTTCTGTTTTTCTTTTCTTTTTATCTCCTCTTCATCATTTTTTTCTTTGGTGTCAACATGGAACGGACATGGTTTCCGTGAATCCTCAGGCCCCAGCACCAAGAGGGTGGGATCCCTGATTGTGGGGCCCACCGTGATGTACTTGCCTTACATCCACACCGTTCATCCATGTTGAAAGCTCATTTTAGGGCATGATCCAAAAAATGAAGCAGATCCAAATCTCAGGTGGACCACACCACGTGAAACAATCTTGACCGAATCCCCACTATTAAAAACTTCATGGGGTCCACCAGAATGTTTATTTGCCATCTGACTTATTGATAAGGTCACAAAGACCTGGATGAAGAGACCACACAAATATCTTCTTGACGAAGGACTTCGTGGATGCAAGGAAAATACATCACGGTGGGCTTCACGGCCAGGGATCCCACCCACCTCAGTGGATTCAGGGATCCACCGAAGTCGCACCTGTTTGGCTAGTGAACCTAGCAAATAGCCAGGTGTTTACTGGTTGGTGCTCTGTGGTCCCCACCATGTTGTATGTGTTTTATCCACTCAATTCATCCATTTTTCCATATCATTTTAGGCTTGATCCCAAAAATGAGGCAAATCTCAATCTCAGGTGGACCACACCACAAGAAAACAATGGTGATTGCATGTCCACCATTAAAAACCTCCTAGGGCCCACTATAATGTTTATTTGACATCCAACCTGTTGATTAGGTCCTAAAGACCTAGATGAAGAGAGAAAAACAAATATCAGGTTGATCGAACTTTTGTGGCCCCCAAGAAGTTTTTAATTGTGGGAAGTTTTAAATATGGATTGAAACACACTGATTCTGATTTGGACCATTGAACTGATGGTCCCAATGTCGATTGGGGGATGCCCCAAAATTGTTCTCGATTGGATGGTCCTAACCATTTGATCAAGGATCTGGATCATTGATGCATAGGCCCCACATGCACCGAATCAAAACCATCATCAAACCGTTTGTCTATTGTTTGTTTGCGTAGGCATCTAGATCCTATAATTGGTTTAACTCTATATGTTGGAACGTTTAGGTTCCTTTCGGATCGATCGAATCTTATCCATACATTCATTCATAGTGTGTCCCCTAACCAAAGGCATGTATGATTGGAGAATATGGTTCCTAAATAGATGGCTCTTTTGTTTATGTGATTTGTTTTTATGTTTCTTTCCCTTACAGCATTGTAAACATATCTTCAAAAGAAAATTGTATTTTTAATTCCTTGATACGTACCTTAAGTTTTTTCCATATCACATATATTTCAAATACGTGGGCCCACCTGATGATTAGTTTAGCTTAAGAATAGGTCCAACTATTCATCTAGATGGGCTTAATAAAAATGCATACTTTTATCCAAGATTTTTTCTGTGTCAATATGATTTTTAAACGATTCCATACACCAAGCTCTAGTTGGTGTGATTATACAGTTTCTTACCTGTAACTAACTTACGGGTTACCCAAACACAAAAACTAAGTTACCTGTAAGTAAGTTACAACTTACATCCAAACAAGATTACCTTAATCCTATAACTTTCTCCTATAAGTAAGTTACTCCTATAAGTAAGTTACTTGTAACTCACAACTTAAAAACGTTACAGCCATTCAAAGGCAGCCTTAGTGTATTTCTCATGACATGATGGTAAGATTTTCAAAATCTCTGCGATATTAGTCACACTGAGGGAACTATCGACACCCACCTGATTGATTCGCATAAACCCACTTCCCGTTTTCAATTTTACGAATTGAAACAGAACAATTGTGTCCTGTTTCGATTCCCAAACAGGAAAATGGGTGTGTGCAGACGATCAGGTGGGTGTACATATCAATTCCCAGGAATGTGGCTTCTCAAGTTTTTTTTTTTTTTTTTTAAGGAAAAAGATACAGAACCCATCGTCACCCAAATAGCAGCGTATGAAGAAATCCTCACCCTTTTTTGTTACAAGGAAGGACCGACGCACGGGACCCACCTCACTGAATGTTTCTTCGAGCTGTAATGTCAGGAAGGGAAAGAAATTGGGTCAGGGCGAAACTAGAGAGAGAGTGAAAGAGGGGGAGGGGGATTGGCGCGTTACCTGAGCAGAAGAAAGAGAAAATGGCACATTGGAGACAAAAACGGTAGAGCGGCAGTGCTCTCCGCCACCATTCTCACTGACGCCTCCCTCCTTCATGGCTTTCGTTTTCTTCCCCATCTCTCTCTCTCTCTCTCTCCTACAGAGGGTTTTATTCTAGAAAGCTGCCACTCACGCGTCAAATATCGAAGATTTCTAAAACCCTACCACCAGAACACATTCGGCGCCGTTTGGCTGGTGACCCCATCAGTACTAGGGCTGTCAACTGGCCGGGCCTGGGGACCTGGGGTAGTTCTCGGCCCGGAATTCGATCTGTTCGGGTAGGGTCAGCCCTATTCGGATTCTGATTTTGCGAGCCTGTGCCCGGCCCATTGATACTTACGAGCTTGAACGAACCAACTCGACTCGTCCACCTCGTTCAAACGCAACTCGACCCGAATCGAATGGGTGAGTAGGTCTGAATCAAGTAGGCTTCGTCCAATCCGTAGTGACCTGAAATTCGATTCGTCAAACTCGACCCGATCTGAAACCCGACTCGACTCAGAGTGGGTATGCATGTCAAATCTCAGGGAGAGAGATCGGAGGCAGATTGTGTAGTGCCCAGTGAGTAAATCACTACTGTTACTGAGTAAACTCGGTAAGGTCCACCATGATTTATGTATTTTATATGCTCCATCCATCCGTGTTTTCCGTGTAATTTTAGGGTTTAAGCCCAAAAGTGAAGCATATTCAATGTTCAAATGGACCACACCATAGAAAACAATTGAATTGAACTTCAACCGTTGAAAATCTTTTCAGGGGCAACAAAAGTTTTGGATTAAAGTTATATTTGTGTTTTCCGTTCATACATATCTATATGATCTTATGAATAGCTTGGATGACAAATAAGCATTATTATGGGGCGTAGCAAGGTTTCAACATTGGGTCCCCACTGTTTCCTGGTATGATCCACCTGATTTTTGGATATGCTTCAATTTTAAGCTCAACCCCTTAAATTAGACCGAAAAAGGGATGGGTGGCGTGGATATATCACATGCATTCAAGGTGGGCCAAATCATTTTACCCCAATCCTATTTCAAAGAAAGCGGACTGCCTAGTAGAGATCCAAAACAGTATGCAACTTACTTTTGGTGCTACGCTTAACGTACTGGGTAAACTCTGTGAAGTCTACCATGATTTGTGTATTTTAGCCTCTCCGTCTATCTATTTTAAAAGATAATTTTAGGTCTTGAGTTAAAAAATGAGGCATATCCCATGTTCAAATGGTCCGCACCTCAATAAGCAATTTAATTGAATTTATACCTTTGAAAATTTATCGGGAGCCACATAAGTTTTTGATCAAGCTTATATTTGTTTTTTACCTTCATATGTCTTTGTGATCTTATGAAGAGGTTGGATGACAAATAAACATCACAGTGGGGCTAAAAAGGTTTCAGCGGTGGAAATCATTATCCCCACTATTTCTAGCGGTATGATCTACTTGAACTTTGGATGTGCTTCAATTTTGGGCTCAACCCCTTAAATTAAATGGAAAAACGGATCGACTGTGTGTAGACCATGTACATTCAAGGTGGGCCCAACTGAGTTTATTCAATAAGCAATCCGATTTCAGCAACCGCACTCACGCGAGAAAGAGCGAGAGAGAGAGAGAGAGGAGAGAGAGAGAGAGAGACATACAATAATAGGCGCGGAATAGGGTGAAGGGCCACGAGCCTACGAGGGCAAGGCAGGGGATGTACAAAAGAGTGGGCGGCATTCTTTCCGGGTCAGAAAAGAGATGCACAGGCCGTACTCGATCTGAATCGGTGCGAACTCAATCCGACTCGATATTTTTTATCCGGTCAGACTGGGTTCAGATTAGCCCAGCCTAGACCCGGACTCAGATCAAGTCAGGCATGTTGGACTCGGTACCAAGTCGAATCGAATTCGGACAAGCCTTTATCAAAACCAGATCGAGTCAGGTTAGACCTAACTTGGTCCGACTCGACTCAATGCCCACCTCTACTTACCCATCACCTGACTGGTGTCGAAGCTCTATGGGCACCACTGTGACGTGTGTATTTTATCTACATCGTTCTATCCATTTTGCCCGCTCATTCTAGGCATGAGCTCGAAATTGAAGCAAACAAAAAGTTGAAACGGACCACACCATGGAAAAATAGTGGGGGCAATTACATCCACCGTTGAAACCTTCCTATGGCCTACAGTGATGTTTTTTTGTCACCCAACTTGTTCATAATATCACACGGATCTGGTTAAAGGGAAAAACATATATATCAACTTCATTAAAACTTCTAGGCACAGAATTTTTCAACATAAGAGGTCAATCCACGCCATTTCCCCGTGGTGTGGTCCACTTGATATTAGGATCTGTCTGATTTTTATCTTGTGCCTCCAATGATCTACAAAAAATGGATAGACAACGTGGATAAAAACGCATGCATTATAATACATTATAGTGAGGCCCGTGAAAATTTAACACCAGCTAGCTGGGTAGTATTATGTGGCTCGCCAAATGCAGGGTGGATTGTGTACCACCCCAACGGACCTAGCTAGAGCTTGATAGTCCTCCTAGGGGTTTTGTGGGGATTGGATCATTCTCAGGCATGAGCCCAAAAGGGTGGACCTAAGGCTTGAGTGGACCATACCATAGGATGTAGTGGGGATTGAACACCTATTGTTTAAAACTTACTAAGGCCCACCGTGATGTTTATTAGCCATCCAACCCTTTCATAAAGTTACATAAACATTGATGAAGGGAAAACATAAATATAAGGTTGATGCGAAACTAATGTGGTCTACTTAGCCTTTGATCTACCTTTTTCTGGGCTCATGTCTCAAAATGATTTTTCAAAATACACTGACTTGAGATATATATATACACACATTACAATGGGCCCAAAAAAAGCCCCTAATAGGACCATTTGTCTCTAGGTAGGCCCTGGGACACATTGATGCGTGTATCTTATATCCATGCTGTCCATCCGTTTTGGCAAATAAAATTAGGGGATGAGCCAAAAAAAAAAAAAAAACAGATCCCAACCTCAAGTGGACCATACCACAAGAAACAGTGGTGATTGATTATTAGAAACTTAGCCATAAAATTTTGGATCTAAGCTGATTTGTTTTTTCCCTTTTATCCAGGATTATGTAACCTTGATGGAAAATAGACATTATGGAAACATCAGGGTGGACTGTAGAAAATTTTAAAGTGATGAAGTCCTCAAGTGTGGTTCACCTTGGATTTTTATCTTTTTCATTTGGTTATGTCCTCAACGATCACATAACGATGGAAGAGGCCACCGTCTCAGATAAGGGTGGTGCCCCACAGTGGTGTTTCCCTTCCGGTAGCGCCCACCTTGATGGATGTGTTATGCATCCAACCTATTGATCAGCTTTTGCAACTCGTTTTTGGGCATGGACTTAGAATGAAGTAGATACACGTCTCAAGTAGACTACACTGCAACAATGGTGCCGATTAACCGTTGAAAACTTACATTGTGCCAAAAAGCTTTGGATCAAGTGGATATTTGTATGTTCATCCATGCATTTGTGACCTTTATGGAAATGTGGCATGGCAGGTTGATGTAGAACATGTCACGAATACGTTCCTAGCATGGATGGGCAAAAGAAGGTGGACCCTAAATCGACTGTAACTTTTAATCCAAGTATCATTACAAGTAAACAACATATCAATCCTTACTGAAACGGGCCATCTGATATGAACCAACCCACAAAGTGGGTCACATTTGTCTGTTTTCGTCAAAAAACACACGCTTTTTAACTCAAAAATGAATTATTAGAAAAAAAAAAAACTATATTTTAGTAAATTTGAATTTTTTTTTTTATATTTTTCTATTTTTAAGTGTTAAATTTTATTCATTTTTAGAAATAAGTTGTAATTATGCTAGGACTTCTAGCAAAAGTTTATTTCTAACTTTTATTTTTAGAAATTAGGCTTTAGAAGAGTTTTAGCATAATTAGGATTTTTATTATAGTTAAGAATTTGCTATTTTTAATAATTACAAAATTTAGTTTTTTTTTTATATTAATAATGTAACTGACACATACCGATTAGTCAATTATCAGTCAATTTACAAATTTTATATAATTTATTTTCCTTTTTTTTTTTCTTAATGGATTTGATAGGTCTCTATGAGGAGTCCAGAAAAATTCCGTGGATTCGGAGTAGTTATCATTAAGGAAGATGGTGATCGACCTCATCACATTCGTCCATGCGTCAATTAGTATCAGAGCGAGGCTTTTCCTATGATCTATGGCTTTTAACGACGGGTTAGGCAACAATCTCATAAATGGTACTCAAAGAAATTTATCTTTAACGGCGGCAGCTTTCGAAGCAGCGCAGCGAGAGAATTGGCGAGTCATGTAAGGGTTGCAGGCTTTCATCGATCGCATGACGGATCGCATAACGGAGGCCTTAGGGCAGATTCGTGTTCATGGTGGTAATCCACCACCAACAATTGCTGAAATTCGTAATCACGCTAATCATAAGGTGATGCTAGTAGTGAATCACTTGATTACTCCTGAGAAGGTGGAATCCAGCGACATGATTCCACAACATCCTAAACGAGGCATTGATCAGATGGATCAGACGGATCAAGAATTTAAGATGAAAGTTGATTTTCTTAGTTTCAATAACCAACTATACTTTAAGGACTTTTTTGATTGATTGCTTAAAGTCGAACGTTTCTTTGAATACATGGACATCGTGGAAGAAAATAAAGTTTAACTTGTGGCCTACAAAATGACGAGCAAAGCTTCGGTTTAGTGGAAACAACTTCAACTCAAGCAGATAAGACAGATGATAACGTTAACCCGCACATGGTCACAAATGAAAAAGTTATTGTATATGCGATTCCTCCATAGTAACTACGATCGTGTATTATTATAGCAAAACCAAATTCATAGACATGATAATTGATTAGTAAGGGGATATGTAGAGAAATCTCATTATTTGTCGGTGAGGGATGACCGTGTCGAAACGGAGTTGCAACGGGCCACGTGATTCATCAGTGGCAAACATATGGCTCCCATGAGAACGGAGAACCAACCCAATACTTATAAGGTGGAGGGATAGTCTCTCATAACTAAATAAGCATTTGTTAAACAATACTAGAAAATAGTAAATATATATGCATTAATTGAAAAGAACAAATATGTGGAGCTTGGGATCATCCCAAATGATTTAGAACCAGTGTTGCAAGAGTTTAGGTAGTTGCGCTCAATGAACTCTTTAATAAATTGCCTCCCATGTGAGATATGGAAAACCACACCGATCCCGTCTTAGGGGCAAGTATGCCTAATTGTCTACATTATCAGAATGGACATATGATCTTGAAGGCATAAGTTGAGGAACTGATCGATACTAGTCGAGTCAATGAAAGCATGAATACATGTATCGCATTTGCTCAATAGTCTAATGTCAAGTACAAGAAAATGGCTAATAAACATCGACGTCATAAATTATCTCAAATCATGAGTCAAGTCCCCAGAGTAACTCGAGGACGATTTTTTTTTTCAAGCGGAAGGGTTTGATGTAGAACGTGTCACGGATGTGTTCCTATAATGGTTAGGCCAAAAGAAGGTAGACCGTAAAATGACTATAACTTTTGATCCAGGTATCATTACGGGGCGCACAACCTATCAATCTTTATTGAAATGGGCCATCCAAGATGAATCAACCCACAAAGTGGGTCACATTTGTCCGTTTCGTTAGAAAACACGCGCTCTTAGCTCAAAAATGATTTGTTAGGGAAAAAACTATTTTTAGTAATTATGGATTTTTTAATATTTTTATATTTTTTGAGTTTTAGATTTTCTTCATTTTTTAAAATAACTTGTAATTATGATATGACTCTTCTAGCAAAAGTTTATTTGAAATTTTTATTTTTAGAAATTAGGCTTTAGAAGAGTTATAGTAAAATTATGACTTTTATTATAGTTGAAAATTTGCTATTTTTGGTAATTACGAATTTTAGTTATATATATATATATATATATAATATATATATATATATATATATATATATATATATATATATGATGTAACAGACACATATATATTAGTCAATTATAAATCAAATTATGAATTTTATAAAATTCATTTTCTATTTTCCTCAATTTTTTCCTCGTGGAATCGAAAGGTCTCTACAAGGAGTCAAAAGAAAAACTTTGTGGATTCGGAGTAGTTATTCTTAAAGAAGACAGTGATCGACCTCATCACATTCATCTTTACGTCATAGATTATAGTGGGCATTCAATCACCACTATTTCTTATTTTGTCGTGTAGTCCGCATGAGATTTTGATATGTTTCAAATATCGACTATGCCCTAAATGAGATAGACAAACTAATAAATGGCCCGAAAATACAACATACACATGAAGGTGGGCCCATGGTTGGAGTTGTATCCGAGACAAACTGAGTCCAACTTGGCATAGTTCAACTCAGTTCCGCTAACTCGGGTTACCTGAAGGCGAGTTCGAGCTTGAGTTTTTGAGCAAGAATGAGTTCGAACTTTTGAGCTGAGCATTTTATTTCTGGATTTTATATGGGCAGACTCTTTTTTATATTATATACAATATATTAATTAAATTATATATAAATATAATAATATATAATTAAGTTATAACTCAGATCGAATTAAGCTGAGCTGAACCGAGTCAAGTTCAGGTGGAGCATTGAGCCCGCTAAGTTGTACTTAGGCCAGCTCGAGCACAGCTCAAAATCCTATAAAGCAGAAAAAATCAGCTCAGCTGGGATCAAATCCAACTTCGAGTCAAGACAAGTGGAGCTTATTCAATTGAATCTAGTGAAATAACCGAGCAAGCTTGGTTCATGTTCAACTCTGGCGTGGCTAGGGAAACACCCACTGCATTGTCACCCCTGATCCGCTCCCAATACTCCCGCTCAATGGGTCCACCACTTGTATAAGTAAAATGTACTCCCTCCATCAGGTGCTGTCCTCCATTACAATGACCTGGGGGCAAAAATCAGCCATATGCATCGGAGGGCGAACATCAGGGCGAAGATGTCAACCATATATTTGTGTCACCATGGTGTGTATCTTTCATCAAACCTACCAATAAGGTGTAACTCACCACGGTGAAATGATCCAAATCTCATGGAAGCGGCTTGGCTGGTTTACGACACACCAGCTATATATAGCTGACGTATCGACACTAGCAAGTTTTGTGGGTCCCATCATGATGTAGGTGTTATATCCAAACCGTCCATCCATTTGGTGAGCTTGTCTTAAGGCTTGAGACTAAAAGTGAGACAGATCTAAAGATCAATTGGACCATACTGCAAAAAGTGGCAGGGGATTGAATGTCTACTATTGAAACCCTTTTGGGGGTCACAGAAGTTTCGTATCAATATGAAATTTGTTTTTCCTCTTCATCCGTGTATTTGTGACCTTATTAATAGATTGGATGGAAAATAAACACAGATTTTTTAACTGTGAAAAACATTATCATCGCTGCTATTTTTGGTGTGGTCCATTTGAACTTTGAATACGATTATTATTATTATTTTTTCTAATTCTCTAAAATGATATCGAAAAATGGATGAACGGTGTGGATATAATAAATACATCATTGTGGGGCATGTAACCTTGATCTCCTTTGAACCGTTCGTACAACTCGGAGGTCGAGGAGCGTCGGCGCTCGTCTTCGCACGACACGTATCTACATCAGCTATATAGCTGGTGTGTGGTACACCAGCCAATCCGCTTCCAAATCTCATGCGGGCTACACCGCACAAGCTCAAAGGTTTTAGGAACACTTTTACACGATTCCCGTTGATGTTGATCCTAGCAGCATTCGGGCTTATATATCGCATGTACGGTTCGAATATTGGTTCCACCTGATGGACGGACTGGATTTACACATACAACACGGTGGGCCCCACAGAGCCTGGCTGTTTTAGACGATTCCGATCCTTCTACACCAGCGACCCCGGGCAATTCGCTTGCTACAGTCCTTGTAACGCCAACCAGCAAACCCCAGCACTCTCCGTCTCCGCAAATCATTCCTTTCATGGCACCGGCTCCATCAAAGCTCTACTCCGGTCTCTCTCTCTCTCTCTCTCATTCCATTCGTACTCTCATATTTCTGTCGATTTTACAGACGATGTCAGCCTTCTCGTCGTTGCGCTCGACACCAACCCTTTCTTCTGGGGAGGAGCATCGTCAAACCCCAACACACCCTCTCTCTCCTTCTCCAGATTCCTCAATCACGTGACCTCTCTCTTCCCATTTTTTTCTAAATAGATTCATATAAAATGCATTTTTAAAAAAACTTATTTTTCAATTTTCAGCTTCTCCCTTTCCTCAATTCCATTATTCTCCTCCACCAACTCAACCAAGTCGTTGTGATTGCCACTGGCGTCAATTCCTGCGACTACATCTACGACTCCTCGTCGCCGCCAATGACATCCGCCGCCTCTGAGAGCAGGAACATGCCTAGCGTCTGCTCGGCAGTCCTGCAGAATCTGGAGGATTTCTTGATCAGAGATCGACAGATTGGGAAGGATGAATTGGCAGCTGGGAATGGGTCTTCGCTTCTTTCTGGATCGCTGTCGTTGGCTCTTTGTTGTATCCTACCATTCATGTTTGTTTTGATTTGTTCGGTTTGGATAGTTTGTTTCGTTTGATTCGGTTGATAGATATACAGAAGGTTTTCCGAGCTGGGCCACTTCATCCGCAGCCCCGAGTGAGTGATTTTTTACTGTTTATATCTTTTGGGTGTTGTAATATCTGCTGATTCTGCCCTCTTCCACTTTGGGGTGTGTCTGGATGCACTATGGAATTGGATTTCAATTTTAGTCTGATAAATTAAAATAACGAATTGGAATTTCTCTTGTCGGCATTTGTGTTGAGGATCTGGGTAGGATTGAAGTCAGGCTCGAAAGAAATGCAAGGGGTCATTTGGCAACTTGGAAATATGTGGTGCTGGAAATGGAACCTTAAGTAGGGCAAATGCCTGCATTTCGCAAGCAGGAAAATGTAAGCAATGGATTCCGGTTGGAAGCCAATTCTGGCAGAAGACCAGCTTTTGAATTGGTGGACAAAGGGTAGCTTGCAAATTCCAGGGAATAATTCCCTTCCAATGGTCAGGTGTTTTATTTGTTTCATAAAAAGACCTTTCCAAGTGCCCAGACATGGTTTCTAGATTCCACAGAATTTCATCCACTGATGTCAAACATGACTGACAGAATCAGTTTTTCAGGGAATTTGTTTCCTGGAAATAATTTCCTTGGTAACTTCTAAATTGCAAGTTGCCAAATAACTCCCAACTGGAATTTAGGAAACGCTTTCTCATTATAAATTTACTAGGAAGCATCATGTAATTCTTGCCATTTCCTCTTTGGTTCGACTGAATGTTTGGAATTCTATTCGCTTGCATCAAATTCATACTTGTTGTGTGAGTCAGTTATAACTCAATATGATACATGTGTTTTCATGCTCACTACATGAGGAAAGTAAGCTAAGGTTCCAAGTGCTACAAACTGCTTTACAGTGTTTGAGCCTTTAAAAGGGCATAGAATTATGAGATGTTGTATGAATTTCTTAAAATTGTTTAACCTGTATTAATAATCCATCAAATCCATCGAATGAGCCTTCGCTTTTCTAAGTTGACGTATTGTAATTTTGATTTTCTTTGGTAGTTCTCAGGTTGCCTTTTGGGTGTCCCCTTCCTCTTGTATGTTTTTATTCTTTTAATAAAATAATCGTTCTCTCTCTCTCTCTCTCTCTCCAAAAAAAAAAAAAAAAAAAAAAAAAAAAAAAAAACCCATCAATCCTGTTTTTCAGGCTTTAGTTTGTGAATCCATGCTCCTGTTGGATTCCAACAGTTGTACCTGCACGTATGCACCATAAACTAGAAAATGAACTCAAGGCCTTCCACCATTTGTTTTTCTGTCAGTCTAAAACCATATATTTGCAATAAGCAGAAATAAAATAAATGAAACTTCTAAAAGGCCAAAGGAGCAAGGTCCAAGGCTGAAACTACAGAGACTGCGGCTTTTCCCCAAATACATCTGACATCAAATGATGATTTGCCCAATCATATGTGCTACAAAGTTGGTATCAGTAAATAGAATATAAAGCAAGGTTGGACGTAGAATTGACATTAACTGAATAAGTTAAATTCTCCAAATTGCATGCAGAGGATTGATTGTTTTAAATGTCTTCCTGTTTAGATCTGCTTTCCATTGCCTTTGATGTGCCAGGCAACTTTCCTTAGCATGTAGATGTTTGGGTTGTACACTTTCTATCGTGAAACTATATACGGAACTGTCTTTGAACCTTTAACTAACATCCTTTACAGATCTTATGTTTACAGGGATCTCCAGATGGGCCAGAACAGTATGTGCACCATGTTTTACATTCACCATTTTGGAATTTTTAATATTGTTTTCCTACTCTGAAAGCTTATCTTGGCAGATACGTTGCTGTAATGAATGCAATATTCTCAGCTCAACGTTCCATGGTATTGTATGCATAGGGAGCTAAAATTTTATTATCATGGTCTCTTTCATTTACTCTATTCCGTTTTTGGTTGAGAAAGTTTAATCACATTCTCAACTAAAGTATTTTATGATTTTCATTTCTACCATACTCATTTTGATTATGGTGATCACATAGAACAAGGGTATTGCATTACGCAGACATGCGTGTGTGTATCCCCTCCCTGACACACACTCGCACACACATGCCACACACTGCATGAACACACCCACACAAATGCATACACGACCACCCCCACTCACACACATATACACTGGCCCTCGTGCAGCCACGCCCATGCCCATGCGCACTTAAAAAAAATTCTTTTGGTGAAATCTTTATGTGTGCTACCTTTTCACCTGCAGATTCCTATAGATTCATGTGTTGTCGGCATTCAACACTCTGCCTTCCTTCAACAGGTGGTAATTTTGGGATGATTTTTTTATACGTTAGATTGTAACATAACATTAACATGACCTTTCTGTCACTTACATGGATTACTTACGCTGTGATTTTTAATGGCAGGCCTCGTACATAACAGGGGGTGTTTATCTGAAGCCCCAACATTTAGAGGGATTGTTTCAATATCTTTCGGTATGTTACTTACCAGAAGAAGATGAAGAAAAAAAAAAAAAAACACTTTATCCCTGCTTTTGAGTTTTTTTTTTTTTTTTTTGGCATGTTATTTCTGCTCTCGGTCAGCAATGTGAATGACTGAAGTATTAAACATCATTCCCTGTTAGTTGTGGATGGTAGGTTATGCTTTAAACTTCATTGATGTTGTGAAAAATAAGAGTTTCCTTGGGGTCCAAGTGGGTTTTAAAAAGAAAACTTGATGGTGATAGAGTTGTTGGCTTCAGTTCACAATGCTCGGGTTCTGATCACCGGGCATTACTGCATGGTTCCAATGAATTCTGATATTTTTCCCTCTTTTGCACTTTTTTCTTTGCCCTATTAGGTTTATTGACTTTGGGTCCTTTTGGATACCAATTTTTTTTTTTTTTTTCCACAAATAGTTAGTTCTAGTATATGAGGCTAAAACAAAAAATGAGATTACAGTTCAAAAAAAAAAAAAAAAAAAAAAAAAAAACAGAAAATGTGAAGCCTTCATGCACCACCCAAAATGTACAGAGGAACAGATGCATATCTGTTTCAAAGAAGAATAAAAACTGCTGATTTGTTTATATCCAAATGGGTCGTTAAGTTATAAGAAAAAAAAACCAATGCGAAGCCTGATTTAACACTTCTACACATGCCAAGTTCATCCTCTGTTGTCTCTAAGATTTTTCCTAATAGAATACCACCATGTTACTGTTGTGGGTCAGCCGTGTTAAAAGGTATTAACATTTACTTAATGGATTTGTTTGTCTTGTTACACTGTTATCATTAGAGGTATATAGCATATCATCACAAACGTTTTTCCTTTTCTTTTTCTTTCTATCATCTTCATATTTGTCTCCCTTCCCAATGAAACCTCTTTTATTTGAGTACTTTTAATGTGGCATGCAAAACTTGTTTCTATTGTTAATGCTACTAAAATGATCCTTTGGAAAATATGCAGATGGTATTTGCAACAGATTTGCAATCCCGCAGTTTTCTACAGCTTCCGAAGCCTGTAGGGGTGGATTTCCGTGCCTCGTAAGTGCCTCTCAATGTTGTCATTCAACATGCTAGTTCCCTGTCGTGCTTTATATCCAGCTGCCATGCGTCATCTTCAATATCCTTAGAATACATGTTAGCCATACACGCTAACTGGCATATGGTTCAGCTGTTCCCCGCACTGTGGTATGGAAAGTGGAAGAATGTGGTTTTGTCAAGTGCCCTTTTTGACCATATATTCTATTTAGGACCTACTCCATGCATGAGTGACAAGACGGTTGCCTGTGGTTGGCTCGTCTGTGCCCCGTAGTGTATGTTTTTCTTCTTGGTTTTGATAAGGATATCTGTTACTGCTCAGAAAAGATTAGTGAGTACAGTCCACAGCCTTTATGTATGGGCACAGGTGCATTTGTTATCTGCCATTCACTTCCATTGTTATGTTTGTGCATTTGTAAGTGTGCTTTATACTGTAATATGTAGTCTTTTTACCATTTCTACTTCCTACTGCGAGTTGGCTGATAATATCTTTGAAGCATGCAGATGCTTTTGCCATAAAAAGACCATCGACATGGGCTACATTTGTTCAGTTTGTTTGTCTATATACTGCAAACACCACAAGAAATGTTCCACCTGTGGGTGAGTACCTCTAACTTCTCATAGTATAATGTTTTCTTAAGGACCATTTTCTCTGAAAGTTCAACTCTTATTAATACAGTCATTTCATTCTTCTATTTAGGACCGTTTTGGAAAGGGTTTGCATCTTAACCAAAAAACTGGGTTGGACATGCAAACCGTCTGTTGGAATATGTCTAGAAGGGTGCCTTTTCTTATCCATTTTTTCTATTTCCTGCTCTGAGTGGGTTGGGCTAATGTTGTCCGCTTCAATGTGAGCTGCCTGCATGCTAATAGTCTGTTAAATGTGTTTTTTGTTTGTTTTTGCCCCCCCCCCCTTGAGAAGATGGGTAAATTTTATTAAGGCCAAAAGCCATGAAACAACAAAAGCAAAGGCCTCAAAAGGCAAGTGACTCTCGTCACTCTGCCTTGAGAAGTCCAAGAAATGAAAAACTGCCATGCAAAACCAAGGAAAAAAAAAGTCTTTAAATACCTGCACCGCAAAGGCCCTGCATCCACTGTGAGAGCCAGAGACATGCTCTATGCCAAAGCCCCACTCATGATGGAACCCAGTCCCTATATAAAGAAGCTAAAGGGAAACCCATTAACTCACGTTTTGGAGGGTCACTCAAATGCATACAAGAAATTGATTGATTTATGGTTAAAAGACTCGGCAACTCATTTGGCCCTAGTCGAATCAGGATTGGCCTGAGTCAGGACTGAATTGGCCCAACTTGCCCGAGTCGGGAGTGACTTGTGTTACTGAACCGGATCAGGTGCTACCAAATCCAAGTTGACCCAGGCAAGTTGTATCAGCCTCTCCTTCTTAAAACCATGTTTAAAGCTCCTATCTTCAGCACCTTTCCTTAAAAGATCCTAGATTTTCTCTCTCTACAGCCACCATATAATTGCATATGGAATCAACTGCCATATGATATGATAGATGCCTAGTCCTAAAAAGGACTAGCTGTCCATCCAGCAATGCCGATGATGTGGAAGTGGACTTATTTAAGACCCATCAATTCTAGAAAAGGTTAGAGAAGTTTGCCAAACATCCTGAACCACCTGTTAATGCAAAAATAGATTGTTAACAGATTCCCATCAGCTCTATACATTGAGCGCCTCTTTGGGACCACAATATTTCTCTTCCTTTGATGATTTTATTTGTTGCAGAGATCCAAGCAAAGGCTTGAACCCTGGGTGCACTGGCACCTTCCAAAATTTTGTGCAGGATATGGGGATACACCAATTGCACATATACCTTGAACAGGGACTTGGAAGTGAAATTCCTTCTAGGAGACCACTTCCAAACTTTTCTCTCATCCTCTAATATATCAATGATGGACCCATACTATTTGCCCTAGAGGCCAACATGAAAGTAGGCTTCTTCATTGTTAAGGTTCCCATGGAGTGGTACATCCCACCCCACAATCCCCCTATAAACTCAGAGCAAATTTATTTATTTTATTATTATTTTATCACCTCTCCATGACGAGAAGCCAAGGAATGTAAGGATGGGAAACAAACAGCACGTGGTTCATCATCAAGTCACATGTCTTCTCAAAAGCCAACTCTCACGGTGGCCAAGAAAGAACTGTATACTCCCGCGAGGAATATGCTACCAAGTATCTTCTGAATTATCTTGCTATAGTCTAACACATCAGACCTGCAATTCCGAGAAGGGATACTGTGGAACCAACCCTCTTTGTACTTTCTGAAATTCACCTCTCTATGCTACACTTCTGGTTCCTCAAACCTCTGCCAGCATTTACCCTGCAATGCCTAGTTCTTTTAATTAATTCTTCCAACACATACACGTTCCCTTTTTTATTTTTAGACATCATCCCCTTTCAGGGGATAAAATTTGTGACACTCCTCTCTCCCCTCCCACAAGAAGCCCTGCCAAACTTTCTCAGTTTTCTTTTCCATGAGGGCTGATGCCTTGAAGACGGAAAGAAATTACACCAGATAAATAAAACTTCTTCCACCTCGCTAGCATCAATTCAATCCTCTCAATGATCGGACCCTAGGAGGAGACAGCATTTGCAGAGTGATGAATGGGGATGCATCCAGCACATCCCCTCGATTCACAGTGCAGTTAGGTGTCGATTAGTCTGCACAGAGCTGGGATTTGGAGTCCTGATGCCACCCTTTTCTGCTAAGAAATGGGGAGGCATCTGGCACATCCCCTCGATCCTCAGTGGAAAAGACGTGTTTGCAGGCCCTGGCAATGAGCACTGAGGACGGAAGAGACGGTCACTAGGGTTTTTTATGTGTTAGAGACGATCACTCTGGTAGGTACTTTTTAACTGTTTATATTTTGGCAGCTTATTGAAAGGTTTCTTAGCATTTTCTAGCCCTATTAAATGTTACATTACACATAAATTCAGGATACACCAGTAACAGAGAAATGGCAGCAGATATTAACATGTAATCCATAAATCTACTTGCAGTCATCAAATATAAAGAAAGATTAACAGACTCAAACACAACTCGAGAGTTAGGGTTATCCTATGCCCACAAAAGAGCTCAAAAGCCTAGTCTTCAACAGAAACCAGAAAATCCCATGCAGAGCTGAAACATACTAAAGCCTAAAGCCTAAGACAATCTCAACTCTTCATCCAATACAATCCTGACCATACATTCCAATGACATAACTAAACCTATTTCATCCAATAATGGCGAAAATATGCCATTAAATGAGACTGATTCTGAGTTCCCATTGTTGATCTATACCCTGGTTGTTTATAACTTGCGTAAGCATTAAGTTTATGAACTCAAATAGGTCATTGAATCTTTGGCAAATTAGGAAGGAGCAAGTTAAGATTGATCTACGGTATTTTCTGGATTCCATAAAGTTCAAGAGAACATATGCCATTTCTTAGTGGTCCCTAACGAGTATTCATCTTTTTGTTGTGATGTAGATCTGTTTTCAATCAGGCAAATCCTGACCTTAACTCGACTCCGGACAGAAAAAGAAAGGCTCCAGAATCTTAACCTCTCACTAGCACACTGAGCTGTCATTCTGGGATCAAGCTCTTTCAATTTGTAGCTAGTTAAGAGGCTACCCAGTTTCAGTTCTGGAGTATTTGTTCCCATTCTGGATTTCTACCCTCAACTGTTTCCTTTCACCTGCAGATGGAACTGAAGAAGTTTGACAATCATGGTCAGCAGCATCATCATAGCCTTTTACAAGCTATTTGGGGTCTGCATTCCAATGACAGGATAAGTTACCAAAACACTGCAGTTATGGAACTTGCTGTTGCAATCAAGGGAGTTTAGAATCCAGTAGAGAGGCCGAATTTGCAATTCTCTTCATCTAACTTTCAAGTGCTAGTCAGGAAATGTCAAGTTTCCCATTGAATCTCACGCGTCAATGCGCATCGACTGTCACTGGACTGGAGAGATGTTGCAACCGATACCGGCCGGCAATTGATTTCTGAAAGCAAAGTAAGCTTGTGTCACTGACGTGGGGGAAATGTAATGACATCCATATGCTTCTGGGACCGTCTTATTTCCATTTATTGAAGAACAAGGGAGGCCCATGTCACATGATGTGGGTGATTTCATGAGTCTTGTAGCAGGTCCAGGTTCTCTTTCTTCATATGCTGAATTACAGATGCAAGAGCTGTGCATTGTCATGCTTCTTTGTCACAGTTTATTGCTTTGGTGTGGTCTTTTCCACACATGAGCCGTGTGATCAGGATATCCATACAGTGGCCTCACTCTCAGCAAGCTATGTTGTGAATGTTGAATCAAATCTGATCATTTCTGTTTGATGGGCTTGTCAAACTGGCAGGGTTTTCCTATATGAGGGACAGACCACAACTTAAAAATTAATGGTGAACCAACGTCGTTGTCATTGTGTATTGACACCTTTCAGGTATGCTCCATCCACCACAGGACCCACATTTCGAGTGATCTGGATGATGTGAGTATGAATGAGGCACCAACACTCCATGACGGTCACCACCATCTGAGTGAGCGAAGAGGCAATTGAGTACAAATATTGCAAATGAGTGAGATCCAGGCCTTGCATCAAGTGGGCGTCACTGTACATGCCTTGTCCCAAAAATCAAGCCTGCTGGTTGATTAGGTGGGAGTACCCTGGTACTAGAAAAATGAATGACTGGAAAAAAAAGATGAGAGAGAGAGAGAGAGAGAGAGAGAGAGAGAGAGAGAGAGAGAGAGAGAGCAGAGAGGTGGAGTTGATAACGGTTGTCGGCGTTATTGAGGCAACATGCACCATTGTCTGCAATGGTGGCGAAGATCAATGATGGTAATTGTCCATAAACCAATACTGCAATTTAGTGAATGATTCATTGACAAATCACATTGATTGAGTTGATAAGGTCCTTCAACGATTGGCTTAGGAATGAGAAGACAAAATTGAGAAATTTGAAAACCCTGCGCCGAACTTTGCAAGGGTAATCTAAATCTCACCAATACACTCAATGGGCATTTTTTCTTCATCTTGATAACCTGTTGCTATAATTCCCACTAACATCTGAAATTTACCTCTTCTAAAGATTGTTGACCGATTACAATCCATCTCTATCCTACTTGCCAATTTAATAATCTTATAAGAGCGTCTAGATTAGATAAACAAAAATAACTACGTAAAGCGTGAAAAATCTGTTGGGGAACCGCTGAAACACAGACGAATCAAGTATAGTAGCAATCGAACAATCTGAATTTTACATTAAAAAACTCATGCAGAAAAAAAAAATAAAAA
Source organism: Magnolia officinalis (assembly GCA_021015155.1). Lineage (NCBI taxonomy): Eukaryota > Viridiplantae > Streptophyta > Magnoliopsida > Magnoliales > Magnoliaceae > Magnolia > Magnolia officinalis. The sequence goes on along the minus strand of JAJHSJ010000004.1, from coordinate 15,185,323 downwards.
ATAAAAAAAATCACAGCATAAAGTGATAAGAAAGCACTATGAATGTAGAAATTATAAAGATAGTCTCATCGATTCCAACACGCCTTGAATTTACTTCACAAGCCCTAGATGATGTCAACCCTAAAATGATGTATGTGTTTTATCTGCACTGTCCATCCATTTTGCCAACTCATTTCAGGGCATGAGCCCAAAATTGAGGCATATCCTAAGCTCAAGTGGACCATACCACAATATACAGTGAGGATAATGATGTTTGTGGTTAAAACCTTCCTAGGGCTGACAGTGATGTTTATTTGTCATCTAATCTGTTAATAAGGTCACACAGACTTGGATGAAGGGAAAAAAGAAATATCATCTTTATCCAAAGGTTCTATGGTCCCCAAGAAATTATCAACGGTAAACCTTCAATCCCCACTGTTTCTGTGGTGTGGTCCACTTGAGATTTAGATCTACCTCAACCTCCTAAAATGAGCTGGAAAAAAATGGATGAACGGCATGGATAACACATACATCATGGTGGGGCCCACAGAACTTTGGCCCCGGCTAGCTGGCAGGTGTTGGGGTCACCAGCCAAACCGCGTTCGTGTGATCAAAGTAGATGACCCGATAGAGATATGCACAATGATCGTGGTAGGCCCACCTGGGCTCATGGAAGAATTTGAATGATCAAAGTGGGTATGCGCGTGGCTCTTGTGGAAAGAAAAAAAAGGTCCACTGATAACATGGTCAAGTTCTTTCAGGACGGGAGACTTTATAGGAGCCGTCAATCTGTAATGGACCCACGCAATAAACAGTCAAGATCGTTGTCGTACAGATGGGGGACCTACAGTTCAATTAGTATCTGGCGGGCCAAGCCCATGGGCTTCTAGGCCAACCCGACATTCCTGTTAGCAAACGGGCTCAATTTTCAGTAATGGGCCCGGTCAACCCATAGTCGGTCAGGCCCAAAAGCTTGTCGGGCCAGCCCGGCAGGTGTGAATGTGATGGACCGGAATCGTATACAACACTTGTTTTACGCTACTGCCTAAAACACCCAAGATTTCTGTGGTCCACTATGTTTTATACGTAAATCTACTCCGTCCATCACGTGAGAACCATTATTTTAACTGTACGTAGAAATGATCAGCCCAATAAAAAACTAATACGGCCCAACAACGGGAATGATGTAAAACTACTTCTAAAACCTCTAATTTCACACCGTAGCCCGCATAATATTATGATCAGGAAAATTTTTGTATTTCCACTTCATTCGATGAGTTAGATCCGATTAACGGATTTGATGAATGATACACACCGTGGTGGCCCCACTCACCAACCGATGTCTGGCATCCTATCCCTATTGTTCCATGTGGTGTGGCCCACCTGAGTTGTTTATCTTTCTGATGTTTTTTCCTATGTACTAAAAGCAAGGATAGAACTTGATGAATGAACTGGATTTTACATGTACAGCATTTCGGGCCCCACGTAAAACAAGTGCGGTAGAGGATTCCTGTCCCAGCCTAATGGCCCTGATCTCGCACGTGCGTGCTTGGTTTTACACGTTGCCAAGTCGGGCGAGTCCATAATTATGGCATGCGTATCTGAGAGGGCCCATTGAAACACGTGTGAAAGATCCAGACTGTTCTCCAGCCGAGGCCAACCGCATAAAAAGGCCCTTGTACTATGATCAAGCTGATAGGTTATCAGGCAAGCCACGCTGGACGGCTGCTAATGAGTTATCCGACAGCTCATTCGTTTAACGCGTGATGGCCCACGTAATGGTTTAAATGGCGGAAACGGATTGGCTACTCCCCCTGACACCAGCCCCGTGGCTCGTGGTCGGTGCTCTGTGGGCCCCACCATGATGTATGTGTTTCATCCTTTCCGTTCATCCATTTTTACAGATCATTTTATGGCTTTCTACCAAAAATGAGAGGTATATATATCTCAGGTGGACCACATCACATGAAAACAATAGTGATTGGATATCCATCATTAAAATCCTCCTAAGGCCGACTGTATTGTTTATTTGACATCCAATGGGTTGATTAGGTCATACAGTCCCAGATGAAGGGAAAAAATAAAAATCAGCTTGATCCAAAACTTTTATGGCTCCAAAATGTTTTTTAATGGTCCACGCTCATTCAACACTGTTTCCTATAATGTGGTCCACTTAATATATGGACGGCATGGATGAAACACATACATCATGGTGGGGCCCACGGACCACCGACCACCAGCCATTGGCTGGTGTCAGGGGGAGTAGCCAATCCGTTTCCTTAAATGGCCTCATATTCGGTGGGGATCCATGTACGAAGGGTCCCACTAATCAACGGCACAGATCTTCCACAAATGCTTCCCTGCAGCCTGCAGGCGTATTTCAGTCATGCTCGTGCGAGCAGGCTAAGCTAAGCAGGGAGACGGTTTTACAATACGTCGCGATGCATATTTATGTTCTTTACGTCCGGACTTTAGCCTTTGGATCGGGGTCATATTGTAGTGATCCACACCATTCATTCTACGGGATTCATCGTGGATTTTGTATATAGAAAAAGTCAACATGGAAAATCCTAAGAATGGCAAGTAAAACAATGGATAAAGGAGACTGTCCATATTCAAAATAAAAGAGTGAAATGATCAAGGGTTGGTAAATGATAATCAGAGAATTCTTTTGGTTATCCCATCTCCACGGTAAGGCCCATCATATCGATGGATTCGATCATTTCAAGAAGACTCGAAATCCATAGGCGAAAACCTCCCTAGATCACGAGTTGAGAGAATTCTCGGTCACTCGCCCTAACGAGTTAGAAGGCCTTCGCATCACACGTGCTAAATCAGCATACCTGTAAGAGATCTAGACCTTTCATCCAATACTTCTGTCTGTGGTCATGATCTGATTCAATAATCAAATTGTCCACACCATCACACGCGCCACAATTGAATGGATAAAAAATTGCTCAGGAAGAAAAGACCAATGGTTCAGATTCAATAAAGAATAGACGGATCTGATTGTTTATCCATCGCAAGATCACAGTACACTGCCCCCCACCGAATGAATGGACGAGATAAGATACACGCGAACCAGATTAACACGCGTGACGCGAAACCTCAACGCGCATCTCGTGCGGAGCGAGTACACTTCCGGCCTGATGCATCGTCTCGCATCACTTCCTGGCGTCTACAAAAAGAAGAAAAGAAAAGGGCTTTGGATGTCTCGGAGGAAGCCGCTGCTTCATATCCGATCATCAAATCGACGGTCAGTATTGTCCAAGAGACAAAATAACCCCATCTCTCTTCGCATCACAGCCATTAAAAGGTATCATATTCCGTTGTCTAGGGTTCGATTGAAACGTTGCCTATCTAATATTAGGGCAAGGGCGAAACAATCCTCCCGTAAAATGCATGTGAAGATCCCCAATTTCTAGATCCTTCTCGATGCTTTCAAAGGTATTCCGGTTGTACGATACAACCCTTTCTTCTACGTCCTGGAATAGAGGACCGATCGCCTGCAACTGGCTGTAGGTTAAGCTCATCCACGACCAGTTTCTACGACAAATTTCCCTTGAAAATCTACGATAAGGGCAAAAATGGAAACAAAAAGTTTCGGAAGGTATAAAATAATGGTTGTACCGTGCTTCCGGTCGTAGGTGATCAGTTCCTGAGAATTTTCGTTTCCAATTTTGCCCTTGGGAATATGGCATATTTTCAGCGGACTGATCACCTTCAACGGGCAGTGCAATACGAGCCGTTCTTTTTCATGCTTTCGTGAATTTTAATTTTTATTTTTCCAATTTTTCGTTTGAAAGTCTCATCGATTTTCAAGGGTAAGATGTTTAGAACGATGGGTTGTAGGTTAAGTTAACCTACAACAAGTTGTATGACACGGCTCCTTTTTCTTATTTGAAAATGTTGGTGTAGGTCGTGGGTGGGGCTACTGCTTACGTGGGGGCCGAACGGCTTTATGTGCATGAGATCCAACCCGGTACATCAGGTGTGCTACCCTGTGTCTGGTCTCGGTGCTGAAAATCAGGCCGATCCAAACCTCAGGTTGGCCACACCATAGGGAACGGCAAAGAATCATGTCTAAAACCTCTAAAGCGTGGCCCACCTGAATTTTGCAATAGCATGATTTTTGGTGTGTCCCTTAATCCTTGCGAGGTGCTTCAAATGAATGGAAAGGATGGCATATAATCGTCATGGTGGGCCCTGCACAGACCCAATGTTTTAAATATCGTTACCGCGTAATGTATCGCACCCTTGGGATACAGATAAATATCGGTTATCGCATGGGATATATCGGTTGTATCGCTGTTGTGTGGAAACATGGGAACATTGGAAATTGGTCGAATTTTTCAATGAAACTCCAGGGATTGTTGAAAAAGACATTAATACACACTTAGAAATCAAAATATTACAAAAAAAAATAAATGTACAGGGTTTCCTTTATATGAGGTCCTAATATATGTGCTTTTCAACTGAACCGATGCAAATATATTCAAAGTCTATTCATATAATTTATAAATGTAAGAAGACATGTATGGAAACATAAGCAATACATTCAAAAGCAAAAGAAGAATCACTAGAACATGTTACATACATGTTTAATTGTGTTTGGATATAAAGATTGCAACTAATTTGTGAGAAATTGAGAAATTTTGATTTTTCTCAAATTTTCGCAACTTAACCCATCTCTCCAAAATCTCAAAATCGAAGTTCCAAATCCATGAATTTTTTTTAATTTATTATTATTATTATTATTTTTATATGGAAAATATGAAGAATCATAGATTTGCAACCATTTGACATTGGTTTAATGTGATTTACAACAAAAACATGGATCGAAAATTGAAAATGCTCATTGGATCAAATATGTGGGATATATTAGCACTACCTGTGCGTTTCGTATCGCACAGGTGGAATACAAGATATATCGTGGGATATATCTGCTGATCGTCCATATTTAAAACAATGCATAGACCTGATGGTCAGTGAGACAGTGACCCCGTCCCAACTGTTCCTTATTGTGTGGCCCACCAGACTTTTGGATCGCCTGATTGTGGGGCTGCGGTGTGAACATGAGGCAGTTCATCTGATGGACAGGGTGGATCTCATGCACGTTCATCTTCAGCCTGTTTGGCGCTTGGTTAGTGGAAGGGGTGCCCGCCTATAGCTATTCCTTTTGCATTTTTTAAGCTTTTACCCTTGAAAATATAGGATAGTTTCAAGGGGGAAAATGCTTGTAAATTATTTTTACATGAAGAAAGCTTATTAAAAGTTCTATTGCATTGTTCATAAAATGCTTGTAAACTACCTCTAAGTATGGGAATATGAAAGTTTGATCACATTGTTGCCTCCTGAAATACATGGCTATATTTTACCTTGATACATGAAGCAATATCTGTAATTTAATAGATTTGTACACGAGACGCTAGGACCTTACATTTCAAAAAAATAAAAATAAAATAATAATAATAAATAAAAGGTGCCAGGGCCTTGGGCCTGTATATCTGGACTGAGAGATTGTATTTTTCCTTGACTTTCTTATTGTTCATTGCTGATGCTTTCCGTTCTCGATAGTGCTCATTCGCAGATTACCGATTGGAGAACTAAGATTGTCCAATCATTGAGATTGACATTTGCAAATCCATGACGGGATGCATGCAATGAACCATTCAAAGCATGCACCATTATGTTGTTCTATTTCTGTTGGTACTTGAATAGATAACCTGTATTTTTTAAAAAGTGGTTTTGGATTTTCCAAATATAAGCTTCTGATTTTTTGTTAAAATGGTTTTTGCTTTTGCAGTTACTTGTGATATCTAAAGCTTGAGGAGATATTATTTTCCGACTTGTTTTTATTAATATTTTTTTTTTGGAGGAAGACGTGATGCCACGGACTTTATCACGTTCACCTTCATACAGGCGGAGATATTCACCATCCCCTGTTGGCCACAGGTATAGCAGGAGAAGCAGAAGGGATCGGAGTCGTTCCCCATATTCCTATTCTCATGGCAGGTGATATACTTGTAAAATCCTGACTGCTTTCAGACTTTTGTTGCATATAGATGCAAACGGTTCAATTGGAGCAAGAAAATCAAGAAACATTTAGAAATTTTGTTTGCGAACAGAAGCTTTTGCTTTCCTTTCCAACTCTCTCTCTCTCTCTCTCTATCCAAGATTGCTTCTGCATTTTTATCAGAGTGTAGTGTTTGTTGAACTGCTTTCTTAGTTTCTCCTTTTGGATTTGTATGATTCACTGGCATGTTTGATGATTTGGTTTTCTAAATACGAAGTATATATATAGGGCTATGTTGCAGGAGAATAATAAGATGCAACAAGTAAAATTTAAAACTAGTGAGTAACTTGACTTCTGGGTAGAGGTTTCTTGGTTGTGCTTATAATTTACACATGTGGTCCTTTACTTGGTATAAGTTAGGTTGTTGTGAATTGGGATACCAGTAACCTGGATCATGAATCTATCCCCCTTTGGATTTCTCCACTCCGAGGGTTCTGTTAGGATAGAGATGTGTATCAGCGTATGTATAGTCATAGTGTTGTACATTCTCAGATTGGTAGCCATCCACCTTTCTAATCTAAGAATACACATGCCTGTTTGTGTACATATCTATTCTAACAGTCCAAGGCCACAACTCAGTGGTAGAGAGGCTGTGGTTCAAAAAAATTGTTGTTGTTGCTATGTGCACAATGCATTTGGGTGTGCTTGCTGTTAAGATTGTAGGCACATCGCCGGTGTTGTTAATGGGTGGGATTTGCGTTGGATCATCCAACCAATCTGATTTTAGGGGTACTGCTTGCCTACACTCTACGGCGGTACCCATTATTTGGATGATTTGGATTTAGCTCCATATATGTTACATGTACAACGGTCAAGAGCATGCCTATAGCTTTCTCATTCTCCAAGCCTAGCAAATAACTCCACCCTACCAAATAACTCTTTCCAAAATATCCATTTTCCAAGCTTCCTAAAACTGCAAGCAATATATATATATATATATATTATATATATATATATATATATATAGGGTTTAGGTACTATGCGCTCGAGCTCACGATAAGGGTCCGTGAGGTCGAGCTGTGTGGACCCCACCTTGATGCGTGTCGACCATCAACACCGTGCATTTGATGGGCCCCCTTTAAATTATGGGATATCCCAAAAATCAGCCGTATACGGAACTCAGGTGGGCCATACCATCTAAAATCATGTGAAGACATGCCAAAAACATATAAAAGCACTTGGTGGGGCCCACCTGAGTTTTGAATGCTGCTGAAACTTGATCTGAACCCTCATCCAAGTGGGACACACATAATGGATGGGCTGGATTTGCAAACCACATCTCGGTGGGCCCAAAAAACGTCCCATGAATGTTTTAATGGTGCACGGCCCCTCTCCAATTCTGTATGTGGTGTGGCCCACACAAGTCACGGATTGTCTTGATTTTTGAGACCTAGGCCCACGATGGAATGGTGCATCTGACTGATGGGGTAGATGTTCAAAACGCATCACGGTGGGGCCCACACAGCTCGACCTCATGGGACGTTCCCATCAGCTCGAGCGCATTGTATCTTTTCCCATATATATATATATACACACCATAATCCGGATATGATGGCTCATGCCAACCTGGATTTGGTTCCAACCAGATTACTAAATCCTGGTTAGTGGACCTGATTCGACTTGTGGGTCCTTAAATTGGGTCCAAATCTGGAGTTGAACTAGACCGGATCCTCCGGGCGTTTGGGTCAACCCAACGCATTTACATCCCTGCACATTAATCTCAATACTTAGGTGCCAATCTTGAAAAAGAAGAAGAAGAAGAAGATATGTCCACACTATGCTATTTGGTACATCCAACACTCGGGTACTTAAGGTGCCAACCTTGGAAAAAAATGATGTAAGCACAAGGTGCCATTTAGTGCCTCTTACTCTAGTAATGCATATAGATGGTTCCTGATGGTTGCTGCCAAACACTCTCTTGTGTGGCTTGGTAAGGAACCTTCCAAAAATCTGAAGATGTTAGACATCTGATATATTGGAGCATCTATTAAGAATTTCAAACACTTACTACTAACAGTTTACCACAAAATGCTGAGGATACAGTTCAGAGGTTGGTTAAGTGTTCCTCTATTAATGTGTCCAACTTGCATAAAACACAAGTCCAAAGGAAATACTTTGTACAATAGGTTGATTGGTTCTCCTCCTCCTCGTGCATGCCTTCTGTTTTCTAGTAGCATTTTTTTTTTTTAACTTCTTCGTTCTTTACTGCACAAGCAGAGACGAGTAAGAGGTTTTTATTTTTTATTTTTGTTCAAAAAAAAAAAAGAGAGACGAGTAAGAGTTGATAGTTAAATTAGCATTTCGTTGTACAATGATGATTGAACTCTGACAGTTTTCTGCTCGGAGAGTCTTGCAGTGAGATTTCCCATAGTTTACATCGTTAAGCTCGATGGCCAAGTCTTGGAGCTTTGCCCACTTCGTCCATGTGTTTACCTCCACTCCATAGGTCAATTTGCTTTGAAAAGGGTAATCAGCATATGCATTTTCGATGGAAAAGATGACGCATACTAAGAGTTCAAGTGAAACAATTACAAGCAGTTTTAAGAATGATATAGAAACCTTTTTCATTATAATAAAAAGTAAAAGAAATATAGGTGCTCCCCAGCTAATGGGAAGTAAGCAGGTGATGGGTGCTGATGATTGTTCTTTGGTTGCTCGATTGCGACATACAAGAGTTCATATGATAAAAGATGGAGCACACAAAGGCTAGTCTAACAATATATGAGGTAACTTTACATGTTGCATTATGGAACTAGTACACTTGACAGTGGGGTAAGTAGGACTTCATGTGTGCTCTGGAACTTTGAAGAGTCTTCAGTTATTAATAGCTCAACTTCATTACACAGGCGGAGAAGTCGTTCCCTTTCTCCACGACGGCGCAAAAGTAGGTCACCATCTCCTAGACGGCGTAAAAGTCGTTCTCCTACACCAAAGAGACACAAGAGACAAAAAAGTAGGAGTATCACAAGGTCTCCTATACACAAGTCTCGAAGTCCAAGCCTTGGATCGACAGAGCGCAAGAGTGCAATTGAGAAATTGCGAAAGGAAGATGAAGAAAAGAAAAGGTATATACATAACTATTACCTGTTCCAATTTTGTTGCCTTGCATTATTTATTTATTTATTTATTTTATTTTATGTTGTTTGTGAAGATATGGGTGCCATGGTCTAGAAAACCTTTTTTATTTTGTTTTTGTTTTTTATGTTTAAAATTTGTCCTCAAAGTACTTCCCAAATCCTTCTGTCCTGAGAGTATTACTGTATTCAGAAGTTATGATGCAAGGTCTCTCTTTTTATTCTGGGCTTTTATTATTTATTTTTTGAAGGCTTGTATTTGTTAACATATAGTACTTCCTATTTCTGTCCTCTAAAAAAAACTTTTATGACAATTGCAAGTTTAAGGCACTCAGAGTATTAGGAATATTTTTGAAGTTAGTCCTAGTTGATGCAAGATGTGCCTTCATCTCGGGCGCATACTTGTTCGTATGCATTCTCTCTTTTTTGTCCCATCTTATAAAGGACCTTTGGAAGTTTCTTGTATTTGTCATCTGTCATATCTGTATGAAATTCAGAATGGCAACAAGAGCTGAGTAAGAAGCAACCTTTTTTTTTTGAAAGGCGGAGTAGGCAATAATCATTGAATTAGTGTTTGTGATATTTTATAATTATTAAATGTAGAAAACGTTAAATATGTATATTGATATGTATAATAGACATGATAATTCACGACTCATCAATGGTATTATTGCTATGGATTTGCAAAGGCGTGCATACACCTCACACAACACAGGTGCTAACCCGACATGAATATCTGAGCTACGCATAAGGTCGGTCCTATTGCACTGTGTTTTCAGTATCGGTATTGATGCATGTATTGCACCCTTGGGATACAGAAACATATCACGTCTCGTATGAGAATATCAAATGTATCGCGTAATGTATCGCTGTTTTTGGGAAACATTAGGAAATTGATTGAATTTTTCAATGAAACTTCAGGGGATGTTAAAAAAGACATCATTACACACTTAGAACTCAAAAGATCACAAAAAACAAGTGAACATAATAAGTTTCCTTTGTATAAGGTCTTAAACTATATGCTGTCTAATATAAGTGGTGCAACCTATTCAAAATTAGTTTATATCATTTATAGATCTAAGAAGACATGCATGAAAACACAAGCGTTATGTTTAAAAGCCAAAGAAGTAAACATATACCTGTGATGTGCCCTTAACACGCATGTGTGGTTGTGCCCTTGTAAACACATGAATATTCTTTTTTTTTTTTTTAAATTTCAAAAACTTCCGTTAATCTGCAGATTAGCCTCCAACCACTCCAATGTGATTTTTTCCACATTAATTGCAAATTAAATGGGGGGAAATGTCGGATTTTTCTCAAATTTCCCTAAATTTCCAAAATTCGTAAATTGAACATGCAAGACATGCAAAATCATGGATTTTCGTCTTTGTTATACTGATTCTAAGTGATTAAAAAAACTGATTAAATTTGGAAAAAAAAGTCACTGATTTTGTTTCTGGCCCACCTGCTCTTCAATCTTGATTTTTGCACCCAAATTTTCTTTTCTATCGAAAAAAAAAGAAAGGGTTGGTCGAAATCAGCTTAGGAAGGGATTGGAAGCAAAAAAAAAAGGAAGAAGAGAGAAATAATGAATTTAGAGGTTCTTTTTTTGTGATTTTTTTTTTTCCCTTCAAAAATTCAGGAGGGTGTCGACCTGAATGCATCGACCACACACTGTGACTATGTGATCTGTATTGTCGATACTTTGTATCATATAATGGTGATATATTGAAAATATCACAGTGTATTGATATATCCATGTTACAGTGTGATATTTACCGATATATCACATGATACCCGAAAGTTCTATAACCTCTGGGCTGTTCGGTATCGCTGACCCTCGATACAGATAGTGTTGACCGATACTGCAAACACTGCTACTGCACAGATGACTGCTGCAAAATTCTGGCAGGTACTGATCGGTGGACCACTCATGTAAAAGTTTGGGAGTTTGCAAATTTAATGTGCATGTATGGCCCATCTCATGAGTAGAATAGCCTGATTTTTAGGCCAGGTCATCTCTGTACAGTGGATCCCACCTTATGCACAGTCATGTGTCCCACACGCGTGAGATGTTGGAATGTGCACTGTGCAAAGGTGCATGTGGGGCTAGGAGACACCTATACTGTATATGGTGATCTCTTTTCTGTATGATTAAAGATTTACACCACATTGATCTGCCTTAAGGCCTTAGACAGGACTTATTGGTGTAACAGGATTTGTAAAGCTGAACCCAAATACCTTTGAACAAGGGCTTAGATAGGAAGTATTGGCATAACGGGATTTCTAACGCCGACCCAACAACCTTGAACAAGACTATAATAATGGCTAATCAGGCTCAGATAATGATTAAATCCACCTACAGTAATACTTTTGAAAATTAAAGTATAATTAGAAATAAATGATTAGTAGTTGCTATAAAACTCAGTGCCTTATGCCTCTATTCTTAGAAGTTTCTGTTGCTGTCTCTGTTTTAGCCACCAACCGACACGCCCAGATTTCTTATCACGCCCAGATTTCTTATAATGTATTTGAATAGATTTAGAATATTTTGTGTCAGAGATGTACTTCAAATGCCAGAACTAAAGTCTTTTTGTGATTAGTTTTAAACCTGCAACAGGTTATTTGACATTCTTCTCCACAGGCTTTTCTGAAGGAAGCTACTTCTATAGTTCGACTTGTTATATTTGATGATCCAATTGGTGCCTCGTTTATCTACTGTTCACCAGTTTGAAAAACCTCATTTGTTTGGATCAGGAATCTTTTAGAGGTATGCCTGAAAAGCATAAGCTTGTATTTAATATCTTTGATGGATGGAAAGGAAGGTTAGTCATTCATGATAGATAGATGATGAAGCTCGTCACGTTGCTTGCTGATTCCGTTATGCTACTGTATGGCTTCAGAGACGCATCCTGAATTTGAAGTGTTATGTGTCTGCAATGGAGGCCATTTACCCAACTAACTTTCCCCTTCGTCCTATTAGGCGCCAACAGGAGGCGGAGCTGAAACTATTAGAAGAGGAAACTGCACGGAGGGTGGAAGAAGCTATTCGAAAAAAAGTTGAGGAGAGCTTGAACTCTGAAGAGATCAAGCTAGAAATACAGAGGCGAATAGATGAAGGTCGGAAAAGACTGCTTGATGAGGTTGCAGCTCAACTTGAAAAAGAGAAGGAAGCTGCTCTTATTGAAGCAAGGGAGAAAGAGGTATTCTCTTGGATCATGATGAGCTTTTTATCTCTTCATGCTTATTTGTCGTGCTCAAGTATACTAATTTTATTCAATTGGTAATCACTGACGAGTTCTAGTTTAGTAGTCCACGGGCGTCCAAATTATTTGGTCCCGTGTGATCCTGCTGGCAGAAAACAGTTAACTCACCATGTTCAGTTAGGGTCTGCGCAACAGATGGGAACTCATTATTTTCACTTAAATGTTTCTTGGAATTGGGTACAAGTATTTGAATCATTGTAGCTAGGGGTGTACATCGAGTCGAACTGAGTCGAGCTGGCCTCAGCTCGACTCGGCTCGGCTTGGTACTCGAGCCTGACTGGCCAGCTCGGCTCGGTTCGGTCAGCAGCTCAGGCCAGTTCGAGCCGAGTTCGCCTGTGCAGCATTTTCACAAACACCTGGACTGCACCTTCAAAATCTCACTGTATTTGAGACAGCAAGTTTTACAGGTATTTTATCAAAAACCTTCTAAGAAACATAAAAATCAAGAAAAAAAGGGTATTGGTTTCATATACATACCTTCCTTGCCACCAGCCACACTTCGTTGAGTCATTTCATCAAACACTTGGTGAGCAACATCAATATCAAAGTAACCGAGTCACCGAACTGGTTCGATCTGAGTTCGATTCGAGCTGGGTTCGATCCGAGTCAAGTCGAGCTGGGGCCAGCTCGAACTTGGCTCGAACTCATTTTCGAGCTCAAAAAATCAGCTCGACTCGGCTCAAACTTAGCTTCGAACCAAGTTGAATCGAGCTTTTTTGAGTCAGAGTCGAGCGAGCTAACCGAGCTAGCTCGGTTTGTGTACACCTCTAATTGTAGCTTCCAATTCATCAAACCCTGAAAATTAGGGTCATAGATTCAACTTCATATTTTTTTAAAGGTCCCATCATGGATCATGGTATAATTTATTAACTAAAGTGCCTCTTTTTTTCTGAAAGATGATGAATTTCATTAAAGAACAAAGGAAAAACAAGAATACCATCCACAACAATAGGTGATCCTCTCATCACCTGACATGAACATGGATGATACCAGGGTTTCTCATCCATGGTTTTGCTACAATGATTGAAGAATACATGCCACATTTACAATTGCTAGGTGCATTCTTACAGCTCTTTATACTCTATGGAGTATGAAGTTTCATCTTTTCTTAATTACTGAGATTGAGAGACAATGCATCACAGCTGATCAAAAAGAAAAAAAAAAAACAAAGAAAAAGAAAAGGAGAGACAATAATGTCCAGATTCCTTTTGGAAATGACCAAGCAGCTTTACTAAATAAAAAAAATATATTTTTAGAAGTAAAGTATAAATAATAAAGGAACTTTTTGAAAATGTAAAGTTTTCTAGATAAAAATAAATAAATTTGAAGTTTTATAAGTTTATTGAAATTCAGAGAGACATGCAAACCTAACATGTTAGCTTTTCCTTTTGAATAAGAGGTAGAATTATTTTACATTTTAAACTCAGGTGTCGATGGTCAACTGCGAGAGGCTTCATAAGTTATCGTGAATGTCCATGGATCAACTTTTTGAGAAGAAGACGGTTTACTCATTTCCCAAGGAAAAGTATAATTAGTGTTCGAGTTGTCGGTATCGCTACAAGTTTCGCTAGCCAGAGATAAAGATATAATGTCGTTATCGCCGATAATATCGCCGATAACCAGAAATGCGGGGAAAAAGAGGGAAACATGGGGAAAACGATGGAATTTTTCAGTGAAACTTCAAGACATGGCTAAATACACATATTTACATATTTAGGAATAAAAAATTGCGAAAAGAATACATTACATAATAAATTTTCATTTAATGGGACTCAAAAAGCATGCGATGCCATAAAAAATCACTTTAATAGCAACCAAAATGAATTTATATATTACAAATGCAGCTGACATACAGTAATTAAGACACGTAAAAGTAAATGAACTCAAAGAAAAAATAAATATATGATTGATCCAGAACTTTTGTGGCCCATTAATTGTCAATCACCACTTTTTCCTTTGGTATGGTCCACTTGATAATTGGATGTGCTTATTTTTTGGATAATAAGCTAAAATGATTTGGTATCTACACCGTTAACTCATTTTGACAAATCATTTTATGGTATGGGCCAAAAAATGAAACGAATCCAAATCTTAGGTGGACCACACCACACGAAAAAGTGATCATTGAATGACAACCATTAAAAAAATTACGGGGGCTACATAAGTTTTGGAGCAAGCTAATATTTATGTTTTCCCTTCATCCAGGTCTATTAGACCTTATAAACAAATTGGATGGAAAATAAACATCATGATGGGCCCTAGGAAAGCTTCAACGGTGGATATCATTCCCACCACAACTTCCCGTGGTGTGGACCACTTGAGCCTCATATCTGGCTACATTTCGGGCTCATTCCCTAGAATAACATATCAAAATGGATGGACGGTGTAGATAAAACAAATATATCATGGAGGGCCTTACAGAGCCCTGACAGACCATCCATCTCTAGGCTCCTGATCCGCGCCAATGCGGATTTTCCCCGCAACGGAGTTATCGTGAGAACTTTCTGAGAACTCATCATATGTGATGTGAGTCCAAAATCCGAATTGTCTAAGTGATGTAGCACTCCATGAAACTTCTATGGTTCAACTTTTGCTTTCATCTAAGACTTCAGTGGGCCATTATAAAAGAAAACATTTTTCTCCCTTGATTTGCATCTTTCTTTGCTATGGCCCACCAGAGTTTTAGATTAGGGTAAAATTTGGTCCCTGGAAGTTTCATGGGATGCCACATCAGATGAACCGTTCAGATTGGAGGCCCACTACACATGTGAAAAGATGCGTACGTGCCTCATGTAGCCGTGCTCGATAAAAAAGGACGCGGATTAGCTATAGGATAGGTTGAGTAGCGAGACTCGCTACTGAAGTGACGTCACCAAGTTATGTGGATCCTATCATGATGTATATGTTGTATCCACACCGTCCATCCATTTGGAGAGAACATTTTAGGGCATGATCCAAAGAATTAGGCAGATCCAAAACTATAATGGACCCCACCACGGAAAACAATGGAGTGAGTTACACCCACCGTTGAAACCTTCCTAAGGTCCACCGTGATGTTTATTTGAGATCCAATCTGTTTATAAGTTAACACAAACATTAAATAAGGTAAAACACAAATATCAGCTTCATTGAAAACTTTTGTGGCCATTAGAAATTCTTAATGGTGAGCGTCACTCTCTCCACTTTCTGTGGTGGGGTCCACTCGAGATTTGGATCTGAATCATTCTTTGGCTCATGACCTAAAATGGTCTCTCAAAATGGATGGACGGTGTGGATACAAAACATACATCATGGTGGGACCCACAGAACTTGGTGACGTCACTTCAGTAGTGAGTTGGCTACTCAACCCATCAATAGCGCATCTGCGCCTGATAAAAAAGGGCTCCGAACCCATTTTTCATCCAAGAGACCCTGAAACCCTAAATTCTTCCCCAAATCTTCGGATTTCTCTGGATTTTTATTTTTATTTTATTATTATTATTATTATTTTTTTTTTCGCATTTTCTTCCTAAATCAATTCCGTTTTCAAGTAACAATCTAATAGAAGAAAGAAAAAAAGGGAATCGAGATTTTCTTTATGGTACGAATGGCGAGCTTCGATTCAAATGGCCCACCAAATACAGCTTCTAGTCAGGGCAATCTATTCTACAGGTGCGGAAATCCACCCTATTGAAAGTTTCCCTCTCTCTCTCTCTCTTTTTTTTTTTTTTTTTTTAAATATATATTTTTTTAATTTTCCAATTTTTTCAGAATATTTCTTCCGACGTGTTTCGTATCATTGGATTGCGATACCGATACTATCGGCCAATATTACGAACACTGAGTGACAACTGGACTTTTCGCAAAAAATCGATAAAATCGCCGAAAATCGGCGATATTAGGAAGAGAAACGAAAAAAGGGAGTTTCGGTGTCGCAACTCTACCGATACCGAAATTATCGGCGATAATTCGATAATATCGCCGATAATTTAAACACCGAGTATAATCATCGTGGTCAATTTCCACTGTTACTTCTCTACAATACAAACAACGAAAAACACAATATCCATGGCACTGAAATTGATTTACAGCGATTTTGATGTTCCTGAACATGCCTAATGGAAAAACTCACAAGACTAAATAATTTGGTGTCCTAACTATTACCCTGCAAGAGTATTTTTTCCAGCAAATCTAAAATTGACTGAACTAGGTAATATATTGTGCCATAAAGGCTGTTACATAATGACAACCGTTACCCATTATGGGGTCGTAATTGTCGTAATAACCTTTATGGAAACAAATAACCTGTAACCTCCGTTAACGACCTGTTGCACTCCCTGTAAAGGCCGTAACAGCCCCGTAATGGTCTGTTATGGGGCAGATATAGGTTTTTTGGATATTTTTTCAACGTTACGGGGAATATATAGGTTGTTTCGATATTTTTTCAACGTTATGGGAATATATAGGTTTTTTGGGGTTTTTTTAAAAAAAATAAAAGAAGAGATCGTAACAGCCGGCACAACCTGTACTGTAAAGGTGACAATGGTGGCCATTATGGCTACTGTTGCTGTTACGGAATACCTTGCTTAGTAAGCTTAGATTTAATTCTTCTGACATGCATTAATCAAGCTTGAAAAAGATGAATTATCTGATCCTTGATCACCCAAGGATGTATCTATTATCCTTGAGTCTTTAGCTTGCACAAGCAGGGCCCAAAGTTTGGTGATCCAGTCCTTGACATGATGGACCCCACTAGAATGGATGATAAATAATCTGCTTGCTGGGACAATTTCAACCCTTCAATTGGTGCCCTGCAAATTGGCAGTTTGTAAAACAAATGCAGAAATTGGCCGGTTAAAAAGTTCTAAAGATTTGATGACTGGAATTTTCAAATCTGGGGCATTTTTTGGGGCATTCTCTGTCCACTGGCACCCATGAGTTCAATGATCTGGTTAATTGAAGCATGGGCTACCGATGTAGTAACTGTAAAACGGAGGTTCTTTTGCATGTCCTTGGTTTGAGTATCATATAATTCCTCTTTCAGGCATGGTGGCAAATCTTGTTCTAGGGAAGTCTGGGGAGATTTTCAAATTTTGGGTTTTTCTCAGGATATTCTCAGGAAAATTTTGCTAAAAATAAAAAATTCAAAAATAATTGTTATAAATTAATAAAAGTTTTAAAAGTTTAGATATGGATTTTGCTAACAATGTCCCCAACGTGCCTTTCAAAAAAAAAAAAAAAGAACATCCCCAATGCTTTTAATTGATACCCGGGATGCCTGATCATCAATTTGAACTGTCCATTCTTTCATACAACTATGGACAATCTATGGTGCAAAATAATGCCAACCGGTTGATCCCAAACATCCAATTAATTGCATGTAGAATGGACAACCAAGATTGGTTGGAGAAACAAAACAGGTTCAATCTTCATCTTAATAGCATGTGGTAACTGAAAACCAGAGGTTCTTTTGCATGTCCTTGGTTCGAGTATCATATAATTCCTCTTTCAGGCATGGTGACAATTCTCCTTCTAGGGAATTCTTGGGAGATTTTCAAAATTTGGGTTTTTCTCAGGATATTCTCAGGAAAATCTTGCTAAAAATAAAATAAAAAATAATTGTAATAAATTAATAAAAGTTTTAAAATTTTAGATATGGATTTTGCTAACAATGTCCCCAACGCTCCTTAAAAAATAAAAGAACATCCCCAATGCTTTTAATTGATACCTGGGATGCTTGATCATCAATTTGAACCGTCCATTCTTTCATACAACCAGGGACAATCTATGGTGCAAAAATAATGCCAACTTGATGATCCCTAGCATCCAATTAATAGCATGGAGAATGGACAACCAAGATTGGTTGGAGAAACAAAACAGCTTCAATCTTCATCTTGAACCAGTTATTGGATAGATCCCACTTTGAATTGCTTATGATTCCAAAGTGGCACTTTGGTTTGATGATTCTAACCATGCAATGGCTTGTAATAAACAGACGGTTGGAACAAATTGGCCTTGTTCATAGGGTTATGATCATCTGATTGGTGTAATTCTTGCATCATGGCTAGCTGCCGATGGTACTATTGAATGAACTTGTCCCAATTGATGATTGGGCATCCCATGTGTTAATTAAATGCATTGGAGATGTAGCTAACGTCCACATGAAGGAGGGGATGTTTGCAAAACCCTTCACATCTATAGGTGTGTTAATGAATTAGTTAAAATTTTAAACGATATCTGTGTAAATATCGGGTATTTCCACCATAAAATCGCCAAAAAAAAAGGAAGGAAAGGAATACTGCCGATATTTTGAAAATCTGATGATATTAGTGTGATGATATTGTTTTATTGTTTTTCCATGATAATGTAGCCTGATTTTCAAAATCTCAGGGGTATTTGCCATGCTGCTTACAAAAATTCTTATCCTGGTCACCTATACTTTCCCTGTTGGATGTGTGACATCAATTTGGACACGCAGGAACAAGCACGGAGAGAGAGGGAGGAGCTGGATAAAATGCTGGAGGAGAACCAGCGTAGAGTGGAAGAGGCCCAGAGAAGAGAGGCTTTAGAACAGCAGCAGAAAGAGGAGGAACGATACCGGGAGTTGGAACGAATCCAAAGGCAAAAGGAAGAGGCCATGCGGAGGAAGAAAATGGAAGAGGAGGAAGAACGGGAGAATCAGAAAAAGTTGTTGGGTAAGAACAAATCACGCCCCAAGCTGTCATTTGCAATTGGTTTGAAGTGAAGCGATGGTTTTCAACTCTCTTCCTTGTTTGCTTCCTCTATATACATAAAATCGAAGGCCTTGAAGGTGGATTTTGATCACACTCCTTTGTTCATTTACCTTGGATTACAGAAATCAGCAAAAACGTGTTTTTTTTTTTTTTCATGTACCTGCGTTGAATAGATACAATCTGGGCTGTCTTCTAATGGCATGATAACAGTTGGCAAAGCAGTATTGTAGTTATTAATCCTTATTCAGACAGTTTTTCTCGTGTGTTGCTGGCTTGCTGTGGCTTTGATTGCATGTGTTGACAGGCTCCTTTTATTTTATTTATTTATTTATTTATTTTTAACCTGTGTCTGTGTCTTTCATGGTCTAGTTTAGATGCTTGAAATTTAGACTGAATTTGGATAAATCCCAAGGGTCCGATTGATGGGTTTTGTCTGTTGAATTTAGACTGCTGGCCTGTTCTTGTTACCGCCCATTCATGGCTTTCTATTGGATGGCTAGGATCATCTAATCTTTGATGATTTTACGATGAGTGGAATATGTGGGGCCCACATATCATAGTAAGGGTTGTAAACCAGGGGCCAGTATACTTCTCATATGGCTTCTTCTAAGGAAAGCTTAAAAAGTCTGGTAGAGACTAGAGAGTATGGTGCTTCATCCAAGGTGGCAGCATTTGCATGGCAAGCAGGGTGGAATAGGATTCTCACCATAGATAACTTGCAGAAAAGTAGTCTCTGTTTAGTAAATGTGTGTTCATTATGTTGGGGAGATGAAGAAACAGTGGACCATCTCTTTATTTATTCCCATTTTTCTGGCAAGGTATGTAGTGTCCTGGATCCTTTTCAAGTGAGCTGGGTGATGCCTTGTTTTGATTGCTGAGTTATTTATTTATTTTTAAATCCATAGCACGGAGTTGGGTTGGTCTTGCCGGATAGGAGGAAATGGAGATTATTCCCTTCGGCGGTTTTGTGGGCTATCTAGTCTGAAAGAAATAATTAGGTGCTTCTGAGATAGGTGCGGCAGTCCTAGGGGTGTTTTCCTTTGTGCTTACTCATCTGTTGTAGAGTGGGCTAATACTGTGTCTCCTTACAACCAGTTTGGCACCTTGAATTTGGTGGTCAATGGGTGTAACTCCAAATACAAATAGCTGCTTTTTGGTAGATTTGTATTTGGAGGTATTTTAAATCTACCCTTTTGGTGTGTTTTGAAATCTTAATAAAGGACTGAGATTCTGGTGTAATTTAAAGGAAATGCTTTTTTTGCCTCCTTTTTAAGGGTAAGAGAGTTATACAACGAATGTGTCTCTAGGCTACTAATTCATTAAATGCAGGGCATGCTAATGATGCCCTGAAACAATTCTATTATCGGCTGCAACACTAAAATCATATCAATAAAATAATCTCAACACTAAAATCATATCAATAGAATGATCTAAATAAATGGACAGTTAGAAGATGTTGGTGAGTTACTTGTTCGTCATCCTTGCATTTGTGGCTAGTCAAAGTATATATTTTAATGGCCTTATTACAATCATTCTATCAAATATCTCTCTCACACGTGCACGTGCACACACACACACACACACACATTTGAGATATGAAATCTGATCTAGTTAATCAAATCTAAGTCCTCCGAATATATGGAAGAATTCCAACACTCTTCAAATACAAGCTTCCAAATGGAAAATTTGGATTCCAGTGGATTTCAACCAAACAAATGAAGATTTGGAATTCCAGGGTAGTTGGTTGCAATGCTCAAATCTTCAATCATCATCCAAACAGCCTTTGCAGTTAATAACATTTAGGGTTTTATTTTCTTTTACCTTCTGTTTTCCTAATAATGGGTGTCGGGTTTTCTCCTTTTCGCCTTTTCTTTTTTCTTTTTTCTTTTTTCCTTGTTAGAATTTGTAAATTAGTGTTAAAACTATTTAAATATTTGTTTTAAATGATAAAAAGGATTAAAACAAAGGCATGATATGTTCTTTCTTTTAAATGTAGTTACAAATCATTTACAAAAAGCCTTTTTTTTGTGGATTAATTTTGGTGTAGCACGTTTTATATTGGCATTTCCAAAAAGAATATATATATATATTATATATATATATATATATATATATATATGCTGTCGACCTCATGGGAACTTCCCATGAGGTCGAGCTGTGTGGGCCCCACCCTGATGTGTGTTGAACATCAACATCGTGCATTTGATGGGTTCCCTTTAAATTATCGGATATACCAAAAATCAGTGGTATAAGGAATTCAGGTGGGCCATATCATCTAAAATCATGTGAAGACATGCTTAAAACATATAAAAGCACTTGGTGGGGCCCACCTGAAATTTGGATGTGTTTGAAACTGTCTGGCCCCTCATCCAAGTGGGACACACATAATGGATGTGCTGGATTTGTGAACCACATCTTGGTGGGCCCAACATATGATTATGAATGTTTTAATGGGAGGGCAACCCCTCTCAACTTTTATATGTGGTGTGGCCCACACAAGTCATGGATTGACTTGAAATTTAAGACCTAGGCCCACCATGGAATGGTGCATCTGATTGATGGGGTAGATGTTCGGAACACATCAGGGTGGGGCCCACACAGCTCGACCTCATGGGAAGTTCCCACGAGGTCGACCGCATAGAACCATTTCCATATATATGAGCTTCACCATATGCCATTATGCTATCGTTTTAAAAGAAAAAGGTCATTCCTTTACGAGAGCTGTAAACAAATACAATTGCAGAATGAGAGCATTAATTGTGCCCTGATGTGCCTATCCTGTATGGGTGGGCCATATTCAGTCATCCAAACTGTTTATTTGATGAGCCCTAACATGCCCAAAAGAATACCCAAACTGGAAGGTCATGGCACTTCAATCAATAGCAATCCATGGCTAGGATCTTCAAATCTTTCCCTTCAGATCAGCCTCGATGGACTCGGCAGTACCCACCTCAGTACTGATCGGTGCTTGAAAAATCTGTGGCCCCCACCATGATGTATGTGTTTTTATCAATGCCGTACATCCATTTTTTCAGATCATTATAGGGTATGGGCTCAAAAATGAGGTAGATCTAAAATCTCATGTGGGCCACGCCATAGGAAACGGTGAGGATTGAACGCCCACCATTAAAAACTTCTTGAGGGCCACAAAAGTTTTGGATCAAGCTGATATTTGTGTTTTCCCTTCATCCATGTCTGTGTGACTTAATCAACAGATTGGATGGCAAATAAACATTACCGTGGGTGTTCAATCACCACTTTTTCCTGCGATGTGGTCCGCCTGAGATCTGGATCTACCTCATTTTGCGCCATACCCTGAAATGATCTGGCAAAATGGATGGACAGCATGGATGAGACGCATACATCATGGTGGGTTCCACAACTTTTCCGGTATTGGAGTGGTCAATACCTAAAAGCCGGGTGCCCCACTCGCACCTGGAAAGCCCATCCTATGTAGGAATAGGTTTAGAGAGAGGAAACAATCGCACCGTTGAAAATACCGAGAAAACATCCACACCACACAGGTCTTTTGGGCTAGCAAGCAACCAATGTATGTAGTCCATGGTCCAATTCCTGTGAAACAAAATAAAAGCCATCCTAGAAAGGGAAGAATGGACAATAGGGGTGAAAGTCCGGTGGGTTCAACTCGACCGACCCGTGACCGACCGACATTGGGTTGGGCTCGGGCAAGATGTATTAGGTTCGGTTTCGGGCTTGGGATATATAAACACCAATCCGATAAAACTTGGGTTGGGCTTGGGTTGAGGTCTTCGGTTGCCCAACCCAACCCAAACCGAATGGCTATACAAGTTACTTATGAACTATAATTGAGTGCCTATCTTCTATGTTGAAGGCAAAGGAAATTCCATTGGCATGGGGTCTCATTAGTCCACGTTAGTTCCGATTACTCAAACTAACATGATACCGCTAAATTTCTCTCAAATAGATTGCATGCTGCACACAACTTTCAAAGAAGTAGAATAATGTAATAACGAAAATATTAACATGTATCCACTCAACCAACTCGACCGAGCTTACTTGGGTTGAGAATGCCCGACCTACGATTGGATTAGGGTTGAGGTATAGGAACCTTGAGTTGGGCTAGGGTTGAGCACCAACCCGACCCAACCCAACCCAACCCAACCCGCCCAACTTTTAGCCTTGATAGATAGTAGGGCTAGAACTTGGAACGCTTAACTCCCTCGTGTTGTGTTTTTTTAAGAATAAAAATAAAAGTTATTTTTCGAAAGTAAATAAATATATTAATTATTTAAACTTTCCATAAATAGTGTGTATAGCCAGTCGTTAAGAGAAGAGATTTTTGCTTATACAATTAGGGTTCAATCGCATGTGCGCGCGGTGTGGGCTGTAGGGCTGCTTGAGCGCTTTATTAGACGCACTTAATACTCGGTTCAAATTTTTTGGGCCATAGTACCCTGATGTTTTATTACCTTTTTTGTTAATTGAAAGTAATTGTGACATGATTGTACATGTGATACCTATGCCATGTGTCGCTTATGTGGATACAGTTTTTCCTGTTAGATAACTGTTTCTGTCTGAATGGGTACAGAAATAGCTGCCATAGGACAAAGAGTCATGTCCTTTCATGCAAAACAATTATTTGTTGTGAATGAGTATGAATTTTTTGAAGAGGCACTTTAGCACCTATTCAGGAAGTAATCCATAACATTTCAATTGATATAAATCCTGGATACTATAATCCAAAAGATAATACTCTTAATCCTTAAGATTATATCATCTTCTGTGCAATTACTCTCGATCTGATCTCTTGCTGAGTTTTTTCTGAACGTCTTAAGGCATATCGGTGTCAAAACTAGAAATCTGTTCAACATTTAAATGTGCAATTTTTCGTGTTGAAAATCAGATTGAGAGTTCACTGTATCCTGAAGACAATTTGCAGATTTTATTTTTTTGCACTTGTTGAAAATTTCAGAAAAAGGGCAGCAAATCTGTCTTGAGAAATTGATTATTCAAGTCAATCCTTGAACCTGATAGATCTGATCGTTTCGTTACTGTTTTCTTCTATTCTCCGTTGTGTACAAGAAACACTTACATTTCTAATACCTCGGCTGGCCCATTTCATTCTCAACTTGCCATATTTCACCATAAGGGTTGGTGGCCTTGTGGACTCAGGACAA
The DNA here is from genome assembly GCA_021015155.1 of Magnolia officinalis. Lineage (NCBI taxonomy): Eukaryota > Viridiplantae > Streptophyta > Magnoliopsida > Magnoliales > Magnoliaceae > Magnolia > Magnolia officinalis. The sequence continues at coordinate 15,161,056 of JAJHSJ010000004.1, read as the reverse complement.
CACCTCGAATTGTGACCTAGCTAAAGTTCCATCATAAGTGTGGCCCACCATTGTTAACGATAATAATTCGCTCGGAAGGCCCACTTCGGATGTTCCACAACACAAAGAAATCGCACTAATTGGACTATAACAACCAATCAAAATTTCACACCTATTGTGGACTGTATGGTGTTTCAACACAAGGTCATGGGTTTGAGCATCCCTTATTGTGGGAGTGCACTAGAGCGTGAGGGGATGAGTGTGCTTGAGCGTATGTTAAAAAAAAAAAAAAAATTAAAATCAAAATTTCACTTTAAACATAAACTATTGGTAAATTCTATTTTAAATGTCCATCTACGGGCCACTTATAATTCAAATCCATGGTTGCAACCTTGCACCATGGGGTCCACCAGATGAACGATTATGATCACTGAGTGGGCTTCAGTCCTAAATTTTTTTAGTAACATGACTTAAAACAAGTCATAACCAAATGACGATTTTGCCTCTAATAACAAGAAAAGCTAAGTCTTTTTTAAGAAGTCCTAATGGTAATTATGCCAATGCACTTTGGATAAAAAAAGGAAGAGAGAAAAATAAAATTCTTCTAATTTAAATGAAGAAACAGAACATACAACAATAGAATAACAAAAGCAACCACCATCAGTTGTTATTTTGGTGATATAAGATTGCATTACAATCAATGGGCATTCTTGTTATGTTGTTGCATGTCACCATCATTAATTTGAAGTGGGCCGCACATTAGTTCATCACCGTTCACTTTTTGATCGGAGAATCTGGACCGTCCATTTGGTGGGCCCCTCTGAAACTGGACACAAGAGCCATTCTTTTAGGTCAGACAGCATGAATAGACTATTCAGTACTGTACCGATGACCGTTTATAACGTGGGCCATAAGATAGATTATCTGGTTTATACCAACCATGCAGCCACGCCGACAGAGGTAAAGTACCCCATCAAACCAACGGCACTGATTATCTAGAATTAGGTTTTTTATGCGGCGCCTCCACTCTGTTTTTAAACCAGAATTACATGCACTAAGCTCTCATTTTCTTCTTTAAGATAATCACTTGAAAGAATCAACCCCACTTTCACTTACTATATAAAATTGCTTGGTTAGAAGCTCTTGTAGAGAAATGCTCCAGTGCTCTTTGGAGCACTATAAGTTATGGTGCTCCTAGGTGCATAAGTTTACTTGGATGATCTAATCAATCAATCTGAACCGTCCATTGAAAGTTCAGAACACAATACATCTGCTGACATGTAAAAATTGCACTGTTCGGATGATCTGATCCATGATTTGGTCTTCTTTTCTATAGCCATCCCTTTTGGAAGCCATGGATGGGATAGTTAACATTAATCTAATAAAACTAATTCTTTAGAAACATATGAAATCCATGATGGTCCATGGATCAAATTATTGATTGGAACTATTTTATGTAAATGATCTTGACCATCCATGTATCAAAGGCCATTGATCAAGTGGTTAATATTTGACGGATCATTGTGATGCTTTCATGGTAGCACATGACACATACGTTGGACATGATGAACGGTCTAGATAAATAGATTGGACTGTTTAAGAGCGCTATAACTTATAGTGCTCAGAGAGCAGTGGAGCATTTCTCATTACTCATTATAAACTTATGATGCAAAAATAACAAATGAAAAATATGAAAAAGAAAGTGAAATGATGTAAGACATTAAAAAGCCGTGGACGACTATATGTTTCTTTTATTGGGTGGAGTATCCACCCACTTGCACACGTGTAATGGCACTTTTAAGTGGGAAAAGCTCCTTGTTTTCACCCATTTGGAAATGGGTTTTTGGATTTATGGTGGTGAGTAATTAGTGGAACCCCTAGATATGGAAGGAGGGTTGTATTGTATGCATGGTTTTGCATGCATGGGTGTGTACTGTGTAGGGAGTCTTATTATATAAGGGCCGGTGGTTGGGTAATTTGATTTTGTAGGTCAGTAGTGTTTTGAGTGCTGACTAGAGCTGAGAGTGTTGATTTGGTTTTGAGAGAGATGGATGGCCGTTGGTTAATTGGGTCTCTGTGTGGCCCACTGAATAAGATGAAACTATACATGGCTGTGATTTCCTTGCAGTTTGCCTATGCAGGGATGTCCATCATTGCTATGATTGCTTTGAAGGAAGGGATGAGCCATTACACGCTTGTAGTTTATCGACACATTGTAGCGACGGCTGTGATTGCACCCTTTGCGGTTGCATTAGAAAGGTATACTCCTCTCTCTAGTTGTACTGATATTGATAGTCGAATGAGAATCTATATCACTTATCTGGACCGTCCATTAGGTTCAGTTCACTCTTCATAAGCAGCCTAAAATAATTATGCTAATCAGATGATCCACACCATCCAGTAAGAGGCTTGTAGAAATTGAGGGATGAGATTGTTCACTTACGATAGGTCGACTAAACTCTATTTTAAAAATTAAAAATTATTATTTAATGCACATAAAATTACTGGAAATGGATACATTAGTTGAAATACACAAAATAGAACTCAATCGTGCATTGTACAGTTCTGGCATCCATCATTTTCTGTGGTTTTACAACGAAATCTTACTTACTGGGCCAGTAACTCAGTGGAGTCATACCGAGTCGTATTGAGTTGACTCAGATTTGAAGCTGACTGGACGAGTCTTGTCAAGACCACACGGAGGCACGCCAGGAAGTGTGTTTCCATGAGATTCGACTCGGAATCTCGTCAAGTTGATTCGACTCACCATGATGCATGTGTTATATCCACATCCTATATCTATTTTAGGAGATCATTTTTTTGGCTTATGTGGAAAAAAAAAAGAGGCAGATGTAAAGCTAAGTGGACCACACCTCAAAAAGTAGTGGGGATTGAACGTTTAGAATTGAAAACTTCTTAGGAGTTATATACTGAAGTTTTGGATCAATCTGATATTTGTATTTTCCCATCATATAGGTCTGTGTTACGTCATGTTCTGTGTGACCTCATGAACATGACAGATGATAAATAAATATCATAGTGGGCCCTAGTAAGGTTTCAACTGTAGGAATCACTGTCCTCATCGATTACTGCTTTATGTGGTGTGGTCCACTTGAGCTTTGGATATGTTTTATTTTTTTTCTATCTTAACCTAAAAATGATATGGCCAAATGGATGTAAAGTAATATAGCACATGTTATGATGGCGACAAAAAACTAGTTGACATCAACGCACTAAGAGGTCGGAGGTATGTGCACGCCACGCAATCCATCTGCTTCCTTCCCTTGGCGGTGGCCCTGGCAGCACCCACCGGTCGGAGGCGGATTGATTTCGGTTGTGCGTTGACATCAGCAAATTCTGTGGGCCTATCATGATGCATGTCTTACATCGACACCGTCCATCTATTTTTCTAAATTATTTTACGGTGCTATTATAAAATTGAGATAGATCTAAAGGTCAAGTGGACCACACCATAAAAAGCAGTGGAGACAATGATTCGACCATCGAAACATTGGCAGTCACCACCGTTGTCTTTATTTTCCATCCAATCTTTTCAAAAGGTCACAGGTCTAACTGGATGAAGCGTAAAACAAATATCAATTGATCCAGGACTACTCTGACCTAAAGAATTTTTCAATGATAGACATTCCATCCCCTCTCGAGTTTTGAATCTGTCCCATTTTTAGGCTCAAGCCTCATCTGTCCCATTTTTAGGCTCAAGCCTCATCAAGTAAACAGACGGTTTAGACATAAGACACGTCACACGAAATTTAGGGACGTCAACACACCATGGACGGCTTCCTCCGATCATGTGCCGCTCTCAACGATGGGAGGGTGGAGAGCGGAGAGCGTACTCGACCTAATAATTTCTAAATGAATGCGGATTGCTCGGTGACCCCAACACCACATACCTTGTGGTGCTAAGGTCGCCCTGAAAGATAGGTGCACCCCAAGCATTCCCGAAAGTTGTCAGGTCGATTTCAATATTACTTTATTTGGTTCACCCAAAGTATGCTCGAATGTTGTCAGGTCCATTTCAATATTACTTTATTTGGTTTAGTGGTAGGTGGGCCAATCAATTCCCACTGCAACTGACACTCGTCAACAATATAGTTTTAAGGTTATTTTGTGAATGTAATTTGTATGATTTTACATTTAACAGTAGCCAATAGTCCAATCAAATCTCCCTATCCCCACATCTCACGAAGAAATTATTATAAGAGCATAGTGTCAACTCCCTACACACAATAGCACCACCAGGAATAATGGCATGCATCATTGTATGAGAGCGACGCTTTCTGTTAGGGGTGTACATGAATCGAGTTAGCTCGGTTGGCTCACTCGACTCGACTCAAAAAAGTTCGATTCGACTTGTTCAAAGCTGAGTTCGAGTTGAGTTGAGCAGAGCTGATTTTTTTGAGCTCGAAAAATTTTCAAACAGAGTTCGAGCTTACCTGAGCTCAACTTAACTCGGATTAAACCCCAACTCGAATCGAACTCAGATCGAATTAGTTTGGTGACTCAGTTACTTTGATATTAACGTTGCTCACCAAGTGTTTGATGAAATGACTCATCGAAGTGTTGACTAGTGGCAAGGAAGGTATGTATATGAAACAAATACCATTCTTCCTTGATTTTGATGTTGCCTGTAAGGTATTTGATGAAAAACTTCTACTATTTTACATACTGTGAAAGACTGAAAGTGCCTTGCATGTGTCGAATTGGCTCGAGTTGCTTACTGACCGAACCGAGCCGAGAAGAGTTTGAGCCGGGGTCAGCTAGTGGCCGAGCCGAGTCGAGCTGGCCTCAGCTCCGGATCGACTTAGTGTACACCCCTACTTTCTATAGTGGAAACAAGTCGCTCATGTAGAAAGTCTGAGCGGTACAAAAGGTGGTCCTTTGAAACACTCGAGTATGTTGCTCACCCCTATAAAGATCATCTGTAGCGAGAATCGGACTATTACACTCGAGTCAAGACCATTGGATGTTCGTTGATTTCAATGGCTTAGATCATCTGATAAGTGGGCGTTCCTGATTTTTGTCCAAGTAGATCTTTATGGTCGGTCCCACCTTTGTCACGGCTCCGATGTTCAATAAAAGTGACTGTTTCGTGAGGAAGAAAAAGCTTTGTATGTACGTATACCAACAATACACAGAACGGTATGCTTATATCTTGTGCAAAGTTTCAAATGTCTCATAGAAAATGAAGCTTGCAAAACCATTATAGAGATTGTAGAAGCGGGTCCCATATTCCAGTGATCCCAACCATTGATATGATGGAACTCACCTTGGTGATGGTCCATGCATCACTCGTCTGTAGTGTCTAGGGGTGTACATGAGTCTATCTGAGTCAAACTGGGCTCAACTCGGCCCGGCCCAGTCACCAGCCAAACACAGCCCGAACCGGGTCCGGCCCAGTCACTGGGCCAACATGTCCAGCCTAAACTCGGCCCGGTCAGCAATCGGGTGAGTTCGGGCCGAATTCGAGTCAGTTTCGAACCTTACAACAAGTTCATGGAAAGGGCTTTGACAAGTAATCCGTGTCTCATTACAAGACCCTCGATCAACGGTTTAGATAGTTGAACTATAGACTCCACAAAAAATTCAACTAGTCAGGACATTATAATTCATTTTTGTATTTGGATGAATCTAGACTGTTCAAGTTATACGTCTCTGAGGTGGATGAGTCACTGTCACTTTAAAGATGCGTGGTGAACTATCCTAGAAGGGTAAAAGGAAAAGAGATGGGTAGAGTTTTAAAAAAAATATATATATATATATATACACACACACACACCAGTCGGGCCGAGTCAGGCTAGGTCGAGTCGGGCCGAACTGGGACCTATCCAAACTCGGCCCGAATTTAGTTTCAGGCTTAAGTAAATGACCCGTCTCGACCCAAACTTAGCTTCGGTCGGGCCAAGTCGAGCTTTTTCCGGCCGAGTCGAGCGAGTTAACCGGGCTAGCCCGGTTCGTGTACAGCCCTAGTAATGTCCCACCATGGATGGACCATGCCCCAAAAGATCCCTCTGATCGGTTATCGGGACATCTTCAACAGTTGTTTTATTTCTATTCCTAACCGTTCATTTATAGGCACAATAGTAGTCTAGATTACTGAACCACAGATCCTCCAGATTGTGGAACCCACTATATATGGGATTCCAAAAATCAGATTAATTAAACGGTCGGAACCTTTGATAAGTACGAATTTGTTTGTTGAAAAAAAAATAAAAAATAAAATCTTAACCGTTCATATGATGTGCACCATCGAGAAGTTAGGACCATCAGATCAAAAGTTTGGGTTGTCCTCATGATCCCAAACGATTTGGATGGTTTGGATTGAGGTACACACGCACCACGTGCACAGTGATTGGCTGATTCATGCAAGTGTTTGGATCGGTCTAGTCCTGATTCGAGTCGTGACTCGCTGAAGTTGGGTGACTCGTCCGAGTCATGCTTGCGTGAGTATTTTATACTCGGGCTTGGGCTTTCTGTGCTGGATCCAATTGGGCCTTGGGTCTTATAGTGCCAATGCAAATTACATATTAAAGAAGGAAAAAAGAAAAGAGGAGATTAACTACATTTGACTTTTGTTGTGTTTGTTTCTACAGGAAAGTGAGGCCCAAGATGACATTCTCCATCTTCTTAAAGATATTGGCTCTTGGTTTATTGGAGTAATGATCTTAAGATTGAAAACACCATATTTCTACTTTCATTGTAGTAGTTTATATGATGAGAAATGTTTTTTTTTTCATTATTTTCTCTTTTGTTGTGGTAGGCCAGTGATGGACCAGAACTTGTACTACACAGGAATGAAGTCCACATCTGCAACCTTCGCATCAGCTATGTGCAATGTTCTTCCCGCCCTCACCTTTCTCATGGCATACATCTTCCGGTATTTATGTCCCACACACCCCTGACAATGGGTCCCACATGACCTCGCCACCCCAACATGGCAGTCGAGATCCAGGCTCTTCATCAAGTGGGGTCCATGACGAGAAAAATCAAGACGAGGGTCCATATTCAATCTGTGAAGTGGGCCCATGTGATGAATGGCCTGGATCTCACACACGTGTGCCATGTCGAATCTTGTTCCAATTTACCATGTAGAGAAATCACAAAATGTAAATAGAAATGGTATATGTAACCATTCATAGGTAATGCCAATGCATATGAGCGTGATTTGTAGCAGTTGATTTACTCGGTAGCCGTCTTGTAGACTGGAGAAGGTGAATATTAAGAAGACACCCAGCCAAGCTAAGGTGGCGGGAACTCTGGTAACAGTCGCCGGAGCAATGGTCATGACAATATACAAAGGCTCCATCATAGAAATGCCATGGTCTAGAGGAGGAAGCCACATTAATGGATCCAAAACCGACGCGGTCGGTAGGGACTGGATCAAGGGTTCACTTATGCTCACCACTGGTTGTTTTTGTTGGGCGTGTTTCGTCATACTACAAGTAAGTAATTTCCCGTCTATCCATAATATATACATACATACATTGCGATGTTTGTGTTAATGTTGAATTATAATGATAAGATGTGTGGTTTTTGTTAATGAAGGCTATCACTTTAAGGACATACCCGGCAGAGCTCTCACTTACTGCCTTCATATGTTTGGCGGGTGCAGTAGAGGGCACTGTTGTAGCACTAGCAATGGAACGTGGCAATACTGCAATTTGGTCTATTGGCTGGAATGCGAAGCTCTTCGCCGCCATCTACTCGGTGAGAAATTTTGAATTTTCTGATTTCAAATGATGGTTTGATTGATTTCCCTTTCTATAATGGATTGATTGCTCATTCGAGTCGGCTTGGACTTAGATGAGTCACTGCCTGACTCGGGGCGATTCATGACTTGACTCAGGACTGAGCGAGTTGGTCTGAGTCACTGAGAAAAAAACATGCTTTGTATGGGTAGTTTGAGGCCTGACCCTTGTTTCCACATACGGTGTCACAACATCCTTACTGAGGAATTGATATAGGTGAATCTTATGACCATCTGATCAACACCATTACTGAAGAATCGCTATAGGTGAATCTTATGACCATCTGATCAAGATCTGGGCCATCCAAGTAGTGGGTCCTGTCCAAATATGAAATTCAATTAAAAAGCATGCCAAATAGACAATCCTAGCCATAAGTTTCTCTTGTTGAATCCATTTTCATTCAACCATCTGAATGATAGGTTCATCTGTTTGGTATGATTTTCAACAATGGGCTAGATGGAGAGTCTGGATCCACCCAACACAATTCCATGCATGCAAAGAACAACCTTCCTGATCCAATCCCTCTGCACCAAAATCTCCAATTAGGAAGTTAAATAACCATCCATTTTTAAAACTAACATAATGCATTGTTGGTGGGGTTCTTGCAGGGGATCTTCTGTTCTGGGATTGCTTATTACATTCAAGGTGTGATCATGAAGAAGCGAGGTCCCGTTTTTGTGACCGCTTTTAGTCCCCTAAGCATGATCATCGTCGCCATCTTGGGTTCTTTCATTTTAAAGGAGGAGATCTCCTTAGGAAGGTATAACTATTGATTGATTTTTCTTAATCACCCAACTAATCAAATTTCAATTTGGATCCATTCGTTTAAAGAAAACGTCCAAATCATGATGATGTATGGACTTTTTGGGTGGGCCACATAAAACCACCTGCACATCTCACTACTCTGAGTAGTGGGGAAACTGTATTTCTTAGTGTAACATGAGGTGACTATCCATTCATGTCTTACATCTAGTTTTTTAAATAGATACAGTCATTTTTGAAGGAGATAATTGATTTAGGTCAGACCATTTGAATCGCCAAAATCAGTGATGGATGATCCGAACCATCTATAAGTTTATCTGAATACTATGAATAGGAAACACAATCCAAGCACACCATCTTACACTTATCTGTAAAGATCACAATCATAGTGGAGCCCGTTAATTAGTATGCTTAATCATAGTAATTCAATAGTCAGATCAAAATTAATGATCATGTGGGCTCACCTAATAAAAGTCTTAGATTTTAATAACAATACATCTCTTCTAATCTTCAATCAAACCCCTTTGCTTATTTTTCACATCTCATTTCTGCAGGATCCTTGGAGCAATCGTCATAGTCATCGGCTTATATTTTGTTGTGTGGGGTAAGAGCAAGGATAGCATGATATCATCACCTCATATCAGCGAGCAAATAACCACACCCAACCTACCAACAGCAGCGATCGACTCCAAAAAGACGGTCCCCAATGAATTCATTACTATCAATGTTTCTATGCCAGAGATTCGAAACGGAGATCCTCATTAACTATTTAAATCATTACACTCAACACCCACCAGAAAAATTTTCCTCTCCAAATTCCGAAATCAGAATTCGGTGCGAATAATATTTTCCATGTATCACCTTCTATCAATATATAATTTTAGCTCGTAAATGCTTTCAATGGTTTTGGATTATGCAATCAAGAAAGACTTGGGAGGAATTTATTTCACATTAGAGTGCATTATTTCAAAGATAATTAGCCATTATAGGCTTAGAAACACTCGTCAGTCGCAATCTCATTGTACTTGCAATTAGCAAAGTAATGCAAACGGGCCACAAATATAGTAAAATGTGAGGTTTTGAATAGAAAAAATAGTCATCGTCACTATAACATTATCCTAGCTATTTCATCATCACCATCATAACATCAGCACTAGTTCACCCTCTCGATCCAACATCCTACCGCGTCACATAATTGGACCACCATTAATATGCCACGTTGATAGAAGTGCCTTATGCCCTTCCATCATCGACTTGGCTTGGTCTGGCCATATAAGGCTCACTGATGTGGCTCACTTGGCCATAAGGTTCCTATATACAAGCCATGTCACATCAATAGGACTACCATTAATCTGCTCCGTTGATAGAAATGTCTTATAATGGTCCTTCGGTTATAGTAGTCAACTTGGCTTACCATACGAGGCTTACTGATGGTGGCTGCAAGGCTCTGAAATCATGCCACGTCATGTCAACGGGAACACATTAATATGCCCCATTGTTAATAGTGGCATACGATATAGGTCATTCCGTCATAAGTATTGAGCTTGGCTTAATTTGGCCATATAAGGCTTACTAATGTAGCTGACTAGGCTGTAAGCTCTGAATCTTGTAAATGATTGTTATGATGTATCTTGGAAATTATTTATGATGCATGAATCATGTGAATGTATGTGGTTGTACAAAAATCTCTCCACTTATTATTTTAAAGCCCTGCCTAACGCATCCTGTCGTAGAAAGTTTATGTGGTAATTAAGAAGCTGGGTGGGGCCCACTGTAATGTTTGTGAGAAATCTATTTAGCCCATCTATTTTGAAGATAGGTGGGGCCACAGTGATGTTTGTAAGAAATCTATTTATTCCATCTATTTTGCTTGATCATGTGAAGACATGAGAACAAAGTTGAGGCAGATCCAAAACTCAAGTGGGTTGCACAGCCAAAAAGGTGAATAGGGAAATCTTTACCATTGAAACCTTCTCGGTTCCACCTTGATGTTTACATGCTATCCAAACGGTTCATTAGTTCATTCTTACCAGGTTAAACTTAAAAGAAAATATTAGCCTCATCCCAAACTTCTATGGCCCATGAAGGTTTCAATGGTGGACTTTCCTGCGTTATAATGCCCTACTTGAATTTTGGATCTTCATCCTCTAACATGATCTCAAAAAATGAATGGATGGAGTGGATTTCTCACAAACATCATGATGGACCCCACCTAAATTTAAGCGGGAACTTCCTGCAACGCCCTGTCGCAGGCAATCCACGTCCATCATGTGCCAGCCAAACACGGACGCGGATTGCGTCCTACCCCCGCCGGGGCGGTAATCCGTCCGGTCAGGACTCTGTGGGGCCCACCGTAATGTAAGTATTTTATCCACACCGTTAATCTTTTTTATACGATTATTTTAAGATATGAGCCAAAATATGAGGTAGTGTCAGGGCTTAACTGGACCACAAATTGGGGATTAAACTTCCACCATTAAAAACTTCCTGGGAGCTGGAGAAGTGTTGGATCAAGATGAAATTTGTGTTTTCACTTCATCCAAGTCTACATCACCTTATTAATAGGTTGGGTGGTAAAAAAACATCACAGTGGCCCTTAGAAATGTTTCAACGGTGGGTGTCATTATCACTGCAGATTCCTTTGATGTGGTCCACTGGATATTTGTATCTGCTTCATTTTTTTGTATAATAACTTAAAATGATCTGAGAAAAGGGATTAACGGTGTGGATAAAATACTTACATTACGATGGGCACCACAGCGCCCTGCCCGGACGCAATCCGCGCCATCGCCTAGATAATCCTCTTTATTTTATTAGCCTACGATCATCAATGTACACGTTTAGTCCGTACGTGGCTATCGAACATGTGGGGCCCACTCAATGGTGGCATGGAGTCACCAACCCACACTTAAAAAGTCTAATCATAAAGATTAATGATAAGAATATTAGTGGAAGTGACCATTTATTTTTAATTTTTTATTTATGGATTGTGAAAGAACAGAACAAATTTAGAAAGTGGGGAAAAAAAGATGCATCTTTTAGAAATTGGCCGGTATTCATGGATGCCCACCCACCCTCCGAAATCTACGGCCATTGGTCTCTTTACTGTTGGTGAACTTTGGGTGTGAGTGGTCATAGGTGGGAAAGCTAGGGATACAAGGAACCGTGATAGGCTACTACTCCGACCCTCCCTAGCCAGGAACGGACAAGGTCTCCAAGGGACCGCGGTTATTTATGGGTCCACCGTTATTTATGGATTTTATCCACACCGTCCATCCATTTTTCCATATCATTTTAGGGCACAAGTCTAAAAACGAGGCAGATCTAAGGTTCAAGTGGACCACACCACAGGAAGCAGTGGTGATAATGACACCTAGCGTTGAAACCTTCCTAAGGCCCACCATAATGGTTAATTTCCGTCCAACCTGTTTATATGGTCACATAGACCTGGATGTAGGGAAATCACAAATATCAGCTTGATCCAAAAATTCTGTGGCCCACAAAAAGTTTTCAATAGTAGGCGTTTAATTCCCATTGTGTGGTCCAATTGAATATTGGAACTGCCTCGTTTTTTTATTTGTAATCTAAAATGATATGAAAAAATGGATGAACGGTGTGGATAAAACCCATGCATCATAGTGGCCCTTCAGAGGCCGTATCCGTTCCTAGCAATGCCTGGCGGCGTAGTACCCAATCCGCCTCCTGATACATGCATTTCACAAAAGTGTGCTTCTTTTCATTCACTGGTTTCATCCATAAGAAAATGCTGTGGCGAATTGGCGATAGATGACTGACGTTTACTAGAATACATCACGGCCGTTGAATCTACCACGATATATGGTGATCCAATGACGAAGATGGCTGCCTCAAAAATCTTTAAGGCTGGAAGATTCTCGACTTTTGAATCAATGGCCCACAAAGCAACGGTCAAGAAAGCAGTCAAAAATGTTAAAGAATCAAAAGCACAAAAGTACTTCAATTAGAGAGTTTTGTTGTTTAGCATCCTCCACCAAAAGTGATGAGGTCCAGCTTGTAAATGGTTTGGGTCACCAAACATGTACGGCTACAGACTCGACGTGATGGTCCATCTTGATACAACGTATATTCGGGTGGGCCATGGTCTGGAAATCACGTTGACTGGACATAGCTGTCAATGAAAATTTGAGTTGAGTTTGGACCATTAACCAGTGCTGTTTCAATGTCAGAAATCGGATAGTCAGCATCGTGCATTGCAGTACTTTCCAAATGCAGCCCATCTAAAGTAGGGTCCACATGTGTCCACCTGATGCACAGATCAGATCATTCAAAGACGAGCCCCACTTAGTGATACACGTTGGATGGGTGTTGAGTTGCAACTCGGGCCAAAGTGCACTTGAAGTCCATGATGGGTTTCACCTGGATGTTGTATTTGATGTCTTTAATCAAGTTTTATATGTTTCCTTTTCTGTTAGGAATTCTTTCCGGTTTCTTTTTTTTTGTTTGGGATTCTTCCTAAGGTGATATATATAGGTGTAAACGGGATTAGAAAATATTTCTAGGAGTTTTTAAATTCATTCAAAAGGTTCAAAAGGTATATAGCAAGAGTGAGATTCGAGTTTGTTCAATCAGATAAGTTTTTTCTCTTTATAATTTTTGCTTGCATAGTGTTCATTTGTCACTTTGTGTCATAGTTTTTTTCCAGCAAGGATTTTTTCATGTTAAAATTATTGTGTTGTGTTCTCTTGGTGCTTGGTTTGTGCGATTAGATTACTCTCCTATATTCATCTCTGTGTGCTTTCGCGGTCCCCCAACACTGGATACATGGTCAGATGATCTAGTCCATCCATCTAGTGGGTACTACTATGGATATGCTATACACAGAGCGGGTGGAACAGCGAGGTAACCCAACTCAACTTTCGTTGGGTTCAGCTTGAGTTGACCATTGAGGCCTTGGGCAACTTAGCCAAACTTGGACTTGACCTTATATGCATTGAACATACATGACTCATGACTAACATGTATTAAATAAGTGTAAATTTGTATAAAAAATAGGGTTTATGGTTGGAACGTACCATCCATGTTGTCTTGGAAATATACTCTCACAAAAAGGTTAAGGGTCATGTGGAAAATTGAAATTTTGAAATGATTTAAAATAGATTTACTTGTAGACAATCACTAGTGAGTGGATCTCATACTATTTTTTCTTAGAATATTTTTAGATAAATATCCCGCTTTTCAATCTTTCTCTAAAATTCCTATTGCAATAAAATATAAAGTTTTGTTATAAGAGAGAGAGAGAGAGAGAGAGAGAGAGAGAGAGAGAGAGTCGTATTGAGAGCTACTTCTTTACTTGTTGTCTTTGAATATGGTGAATTGCTGTGAATCCATAGACGTACTGAGAGGGAGCCATGTAAACCTGTGTTGTAATTTGTATATTTTTTTTCTATTATCTTTTGATTTCAATATTGCTGTATGTGTGGTTGAAAAAGTATCATTTCTTCGGTAATTTCGATTTTTTAAAATTATTTAAAAATCTATTTGATGAGTTTTTTGACCCATTGTCGACCGGTTGTGAGCCTCGCTCGACCAGTCGAAGGCTGTGGTCGACCAGTCGTGGAAGACGAGTCGTGGCAAGACTCAAAGTCCAGCGACTGTGGACTCTCGACCGGTCGAAGGAGGCGCTCAACCGGTCGAAGGTGGCTCTCGACCGGTCGTGGACTCGGTTCGATCAGTCGAGGCTACGCAGATTCGTTCCGCAATTTTGCGCGGATTTCGTGTCGCAAGTCCTTTCGCAACTGGGATGCGGAAAGGAGTTTCCTAAAACTATAAATAGGAGTTCCTAGGGTTCCTAGGGTATGGCAAGAGGGTTTCCTAAAACTTTACAAGGGATTTGCTAAAGGGTTTAGGGCTATCAAAGGTGAGAGAGAGAGAGAGAAGAAGCTTATAGAAGGGAGGTTCTGCTCGTGAAGGTTATCTACTGTGCAATCTATATCTCAACGCTTCTGTTCTCGTAATCGGTTAGATCTCTCCGTTTTCTCTATTTCTCTTATTGTTTATCCACTCCTGCGTGAGTGAAGAAGTTTGTAACATTCTACTTTATAGTGGATTGTTGATCTGGACGAGGTCCGGTGGTTCTTTTTTACCTCTTTGAGGGTTTTCCACGTAAAAATCTCTTGTGTGGTGTGTGATTGATGCGTTAATTGTTTTCATTACTTTATTATCCATAATTCTGGTTTGTTCTGAAGGGCTAGATCCTAAGGTTTTGTGCAAGGCCCCTAATAAAGTGGTATCAGAGCTAAGTTCATTGAACGGGTAGGATCAGTTTTGAATTATGGAAGGTGGCTCATCAAGGATGATCAGCCTCAATGGTTCTAACTGGACCATATGGAAGGCTAAGATGGAGGACTTGCTTTATTGCAAGGACCTATATTCTCCAATTTTAGGCATATCAGCAAAATCCAAAGATATGACTGATGATGATTGAAAGAAGATGGACCGAAAGGCGGTGGGGTTTGTTAGACAATGGTTAGATGATTATGTGTTCCGCCATGTGTCTACAAAAACCTCAGCCGCTAGCGTATGGCTGAAATTACAAGGGCTGTATGAGAGGAAGACAGTCGGTAATAAGATTTTTCTGATAAGGCGACTTCTGAATCTCAAGTTCAAGGATGGTGGTTCTGTGGCCGAGCACATGAATGAGGTCAGTAATATAGTGAACCAACTCTCATCTATGAAGATGGTCCTAGATGATGAATTGCAGACTTTACTTTTGCTTAGTTCATTGCTTGACAGTTGAGAGACATTGGTGGTGTCTCTAAGTAACTCCGCGTCAGACTGAAAGATATCCACGGAACATGTAACTAGTTGTCTCTTCAATGAGGAGACAAGGAGGAAGTCTCAGGGGTCTACTTAACAAGAGGCCCTTGTGACACAGGAACAGGAAAGAGGAAAGAACAGGAAGGGCGGAAAGGCCCGGGATAAATCAAGAGGCAAGTCGAGTAACAACAAAGATATTGATTGCTGGAATTATGGCAATAAGGGCCACTACAAGCATGAATGTGGTGGTAAGAAGAATGATAAGAAAGGAAAAAGGGAAGGAAGATGAATCAGATTCCACTGCAGTCGCTTCAGATGGCGACGTTGTAGTTATTCTTTCTGCAGATCATGATGTATGTCTCACAGCTACGAGTCAGGACACCGACTGGGTGATAGACTCGGGAGCTTCTTTTCATGTAACTCCACGCAGGGACTTCTTCACAAGCTACAAGTTAAGTAACTATGGGACTATGAAGATGGGAAATTCTAGCGTATCAAAAATCGTGGGAGTCGGTGATATTTGTGTGAAGACTTATGTGGGCTGCGCATTGGTTCTCAGGGATGTGAGACATATCCCAGACCTTTGCCTCAACTTGATGTCGACGAGAAGGTTGGATGATGATGGCTATGAAAGCCGTTTTGCTGGTGAGCGATGGAAGCTCATCAAGGGTTCGTTGATCATTGTCAGAGGAAAGAAGTGTTGCACCCTTTACAAGGCAAGTGTCAGTATGTACAAGGGTGGGTTGAACGTAGCGGAAGATTCAGCTATTGACATGTGACACAGGCGTCTAGGCCACATGAGTGAAAATGGGCTTCAGGTACTAGCAAAGAAGCAACTCTTTCCAGACGTGACAGGTACACCTCTCAAAACCTGTCTTGATTGTTTATCAAGAAAACAATATAGAGTTTCATTTGTTAAATCTGCTTCTCATGTTAATAAAGTGTATGCATTAGATTTGATTTATTCTGATGTTTGTGGTCCTATGAAGACAAAAACTTTGGGTGGGGCATTATATTTTGTTACCTTTATAGATGATGCATCTATGAGGGTTTGAGTTTATGCTTTGAAATCCAAAAATGAGGTCTTTGGTGTGTTTAAATTGTTTCATGCTATGGTCGAGAGAGAGACAGGTAGATCATTGAAGTGTATCAACACTGACAATGGTGGTGAATACATTGGCGACTTTCATGAGTACTGCAAGTCCCTGGGTATATGGCATGAATAGACAGTTCCTAAGACCCCCCAGCATAATGGTGTAGCTGAGCGAATGAATCACACCATTGTTGAGAGAATTAGATGCATGTTATCCCATGCGAAATTGCCCAAGACGTTCTGGGGAGAAGCAATGCACACGGCAGTGTATTTGATAAACAGGTCTCCATCGGCCCCGTTGAATGGAAAAGTGCCTGAGAAGGTGTGGACTGGACATGATCCATCGTACAGCCATCTCAGGGTGTTTGGATGTAGGGCATCCGTTCACGTACTAAAGGACGAGAGGTCCAAGCTTGATATGAAAATCAGGCAGTGTGTGTTCTTAGGGTACGGTGATGAAAAGTTCGGTTACAGGTTATGGGATCCGACTGAGAGAAAGCTCGTCAGGAGTAGAGATGTGGTTTTCTTTGAAGATTAGTGTATAAAAGACATTGGTAAGCCAAAGAAGAACCAGCCTAGTTCAGGTGAGCTAGAGGATATGGATCCGGTTACTCCTCCCCTGGTGCCTGATGACGGGGGAGTACAACAAGGTGCAGAGGACGAGGAAGTTCCTTCAGAAGATGGACCAGGGGAGCAGCCCCCACTTGATCCACCGTTGAGCCACAGGCGAGAAGGTCATCTAGGGATAGACAGTCGTCCAAGAGGTACTCGCCACATGAGTATATTATGCTGACTGATGGGGGAGAGCCAGAAGATTATTCTGAGGCCCTAGCCGACGAGCATAAGGGGGAGTGGTTGAAAGCTATGCAAGAGGAGATGAAATCCTTGCATAAGAACCACACCTATGATATGGTGAAATTGCCTAAGGGCAAGAAAGCTTTGAGCAACAAGTGGGTGTTTAGAAAGAAGATCGAGCAGAAGAATTGACAGACGAGGTTCAAGGCCAGACTTGTGGTGAAAAGGTTTGGTCAGAGGAAAGGAGCAGTTAGATGTTAAAACTGCCTTTCTCCATGGTGACCTGGAAGAAGAGATGTACATGCACCAACCAGAGGGGTTCAAAGTCAAGGGCAAAGAGCATATGGTGTGTAGGCTGAGGAAGAGCTTGTATGGGCTGAAACAAGCTCCACGACAATGGTACAAGAAGTTCGACTCGTTTATGTTGAAACATGGGTATGACAGAACGGAGTCGAACCACTGTGTGTTCACGCGCAAGTTCTCAGATGGTGATTTCTTAGTTCTACTATTGTACGTTGATGACATGCTCATCATGGGAAAAGACATCAAGAAGATCGACAGGCTGAAACAGGAGTTGGGCAAGTCTTTTACGATGAAAGACTTGGGCTCGGCTAAACAGATTTTAGGAATGGAGAGAACCCGTGACAGAAGCAGCAGGAAGCTCTGGCTGTCACAAGAGCGGTATATTGAGAAAGTCCTAGAGCGGTTCAATATGAATGCAGCGAAGACGGTCAATACTCCATTGGATGATCACTTCAGATTGAGCAATAGACAGTATCCCAAGACTAAGGCAGAGGTGGAAGAGATGCAGAAGATACCCTACGCGTTAGCTGTAGGAAGTTTGATGTATGCTATGGTGTGTACTCGCCCAGACATAGCATATGCGGTTGGTGTTGTCAGCCGGTATCTTGTCAATCCTGGCAAAGACCATTGGGCAGCGGTTAAGTGGATACTGCAGTATCTAAGAGGCTCATCCAGGTTGAGCCTATGCTATGGTGACGGTAAACCTGTGTTAGAGGGCTACACAGATGCATATATGGTAGGTGACATAGACTCCGGGAAGTCTACATCGGGGTTCATGTTCATGTTCACGTTTGCAGGGGGAGCGGTTTCTTGGCAGAACAAGCTACAGAAGGTCGTATCATTGTTGACGACAGAGGCCGAATACATTGCAGTCATAGAGGCATGTAAAGAGATGCTTTGGATGAAGAGGTTTCTACAGGAACTTAGCCTGAAGTGGGAGGAGCACGTGGTCTATTGCGATAGTCAAAGTGTTATACACTTGAGCAAGAATCCAAGTCAGCATTCCAAGTCGAAGCACATAGAGATTCTGTATCACTAGATCAGGGATACTTTGGAACAGAAGGTGTTACAGCTTGAGAATGTGTACACGGACGATAACGGGTCAGACATGATGACCAAGGCTTTGCTCAAGGGCAAGTTTGAGGTTTGTAGAAACCTGAATGGCTTGAAGAAGGTGGATCCCTCCTCGGTCAAAAAGGGGGAGATTTGATGGGTTTTTTGACCCGTCGTCGACCGGTCGTGAGCCTCGCTCGATCGGTCGAAGGCTGTGGTCGAACAGTCGTGGAAGACGAGTCATGACACGACTCAAAGTCCAACGACTGTGGACTAGGTTTCTCTGGGGTGCTCGACCAGTCGAAGGAGGTGTTCAACCGGTCGAAGGTGGCTCTCGACTAGTCGTGGATTCGGTTCGATCAGTCGAGGCTACGCAGATTCGTTCCGCAATTTTTTGCGGATTTCGTGTCGCAAGTTGTAACGCCCCGAAAAATTGGGGGTCGTGCATAGACTCGACTCCCGAGTTCCCGAGTGTCACTTATCATGCATTTATGGTTTTTATGATTAATCAAATTTAACTGCGCAATTTGGAATTACCTGAGGCACGAAGCACAATCACACCAGTCTACTGAAATGAAGGATATCGCACATATATATAGGTCCAAAAATAATAAAGGGTCGCCCAAGGCGTTGCCCAACAGAACAACAAAAGAAGACTAGGTCCAAAAAGAATAAAACTGAGCCCGCCGCTCAGCAAACCCAAATTCAGCCTGATCTAGCCGATAGTGAGCCGCCCATCAGCTGAAAGTAGGAGAGTTCGTTCTCCTCGTCCAAGCTCGCCTCGCTAAGTCCATTCATCCAGTAGGTTGGGGATTCTGATTCACCCTACGTATCAATGCCCTAAGCTAGTTGCGAGGCCAAGACCCCATCAACGCGTGAGGCCGAGACCTCGCGGTCCGTGATCCCGTCTGGTTCCTCATCCCCGACACCAAGCACATGAGGAGTGCCGAAAGGAATGGATCGCTCGCGGTCACTACGGGGAGGCACAGTACCCCAGCGTAGGCCGACAGCTCGGACATAATGTTTCATTCCACCATGCCCGGCTCACGAGGCTGTGGACCAGTTTCAAGTGGATTTTTGATGGGCTACAACGGTTGTAGGGTGGTTCAGGTTTCATATATATGTGAGCAAATAGGGTTAACATACAGGGTTGGTCAGACAGTAGGCTAGACCGCACGAGTCAAGCGAGTGTGAGACGAGTGACCTCGGGCACAAAAGACTTATGTAGTCGAACCACAGCCACCCGAACACACCCGCCTAAACCCACGGGTTTAGCCTGAGGGTAGTCCCACCAATGAGACAACCATCTCTCCTCATGATTCCTGACCAACCCAATAGGATGAAGGTTATTCATAACAAGTCAACTATACAGATTCTCAACTAGCGTAACAACCACATGTTCTCATGCATTTCAAACATACATATGAATACTCCTACAAGCAACCAAGCATTATCAAGAATAAAATGCATGTGAGTGTGTGGGTTAGTGAGGAAGTTGAGTACTTCCTTCATATTACAAAATCATATGCAAAGAATAATGACATCCTACGTACTATGAAGCAACAAAACATGGAAAATCAATCAAGCATGAGCATGTGATCATCCATACATAAACCATGTAAGAAACAAGATCCAAATCATGAAAGAATCAAACAAGCATGTCCATACAATCCAATAGCTACAAGTTCTAGGGTCTCTCTAGACGTTCAAACACAACATCCAAGCAATCAAAATAATTAAGCTCATGCTAAAATAGGTGCTAGGCCACCTAAGAACAATAGTCCGCACCTATGGATTGTTGGAGACTTGAAAAACGACCTAGAGATGCTAAACCCGGTGCCGATCGGCCAGAATTCCTAAAGCAACACTTATATGTTAGAATCCTAAATAAATCCCTCCTCATCACAAGGGTTTCAACGAAAATGGGTGGTGGATCTTACCTACATGATCAACGGAGTGAAAAGGGCGGTTGTGGATGAAGAATCCTCCTTTGAGAAGATATAGGGAGTTGTGGGGGTTTGATTTCCTTGGGCCTACCTTGCTTTTCTTTCTTCACTCTCCCTTCCTCTCTCCTTCCTTTCTTCTTTCTCCCCTTTCTCTCTTCTCTCCCTCCCTTCTCTAGGGCAAAATCGTATGGGGAGAGGGGGTGCCCAAATAAGGCCTTTATAAAGTGCCAGTTTTAGAGCAATTAGCCCCAAATGTTGGGTCTTTACTATACTAACCCTATGGGAGGGTTTTTCTAGCCTATGGGGTGTACTAGTCGATATACACCATGGGATAGTTAGTCCTAATGATGATCTATGTATGGACACAATCGGCCCACCATTTCGACGCGCCGATCAACAGACATGATTAGAAGTCTGTTCAACGGTCACCGATGGTCGATCGGGGCCCCGGCTATACGGATATGAGGAGGGAAATATCCTTACTCGATGTGTGAAGTTTGGTCACAAACCGACGGTCTAAAATCCTCAACTTGGCATAAGAGTGGACAACTCAAATCACTTAAGTTCCCACAATTTTTCCAAACTAGCCTTCTAGGGCTCCTTATTGAAGTTGGGGTGGCCCTAAAGCCTCCTAGGCCACCAAATTCGGCGGGTAGGTGTCTTATGGTCCGATTAGGGCCCATGTAAAATTTGGTGACAAACGGATGAACGGATATGGGATCTGAGTAAGCGATTCCGACCTTTAAGTGGCCCTGTGGGGGCCATTCTGATTGATGGGGCATTTCTGGTGGCCCTCTGGCCCTGAAATTTATAGGGCAAGTGGTTCATGGTCCAATGAAGGGCCATACAAAATTTGAAAACGATCGGATATGGGGTTTAATCGTACGGGCCCGATTTGTGATCAACGGTCACCGTGCCACGATCGGGACCCAGATTTTGTGGGCGGGCGTAGAAAAATACATTAAACATTCTTCATAATTTTGGAAGAAATCTGACGGCTGGAAAGCCCGGAGTCTCAGTTTCTTTTGTGAGTGCCAGATTTTAACTCTGGCATTGGTGGAGCGCATTGGGCAAGCGCCAGATGGTACTTCTGGGTGTCTACTGGGTCCGCAGTTCGTGATGGACCACAAGCCCAGTAAGATATAGGATTTCCTAAACTTTTAGATTTTTCTAACCCTCTCCGATCGCTAGGTGGCCCACACGGGCTGTTGTTAAATGTAAACAGGTCATCTGGCTTGGCGGCCCGCACTTGGTCTGATCGTGACCAGACTGGACCACTCGTGTATAAGCTAACGTTGGATGCTAATGGTCAGTTAAGTGATATTATAAGTTAATACAAAAAAGTTTCAAGGATTTTTGGAAATCCAAAACAGTGAAAATCGAGGATGTTACACAAGTCCTTTCACAACTGGGATGCGGAAGGGGGTTTCCTAAAACTATAAATAGGAGTTCCTAGGGTATGGTAAGAGGGTTTCCTAAAGCTTTACAAGGGATTTGCTAAATGGTTTATGGCTATCAAAGGTGAGAGAGAGAGAGAGAGAGAGAGAGAGAGAGAGAGAGAGAGAGAGAGAGAGAAGAAGAAGAAGAAGAAGAAGAAGAAGAAGAAGCTTATAGAAGGGAGGTTCTGCTCGTGGAGGCTATCTACTGTGCAATCTATATCTCAGCACTTCTATGTTTTCGTAATCAGTTAGATCTCTCCGTTTTCTCTATTTCTCTTATTGTTTATCCACTCTTGCGTGAGTGAAGAAGTTCGTAACATTCTACTTTATAGTGGATTGTTGATCTGGACGAGGTCCCGTGGTTTTTTACCTCTTTGAGGGTTTTCCACGTAAAAATCTCTTGTGTGGTGTGTGATTGATGCATTGATTGTTTTCATTGCTTTATTATCTATAATTCTAGTTTGTTCTGGAGGGCTAGATCCTAAGGTTTTGTGCAAGGCCCCCAACACTATTTCCATTAAATGAATTCCTTGACAAATTCATTCTACCACTCATGAAATCAATAATTTCATTATGCGGTTCAAAATCTACATTTGAGGGTTATGAAAGAATTTCATTGTGTAGAATTTATTTTGTTAGTTATAGATGGGTCTTTAATTGGTGTTATCAAATGGATACATTTTTTATTTTATTTTTTTACTTTTTATTTTTATTTTTTATTTTAACTTTACATGTCATTTTATTCGGTGTAGGTATTAGCCAAACTCAATTTGACTCAACCCATTCTAACCTGAACCAATTTGAATTATATTAGGGTTTAGTATTCAATACTTTGGGTCACATGCTTCCCTTAAGGTTGGGTTAGGTTGCGATTTGACTAGTGACCCTAACACTAGCCAGTTAGCTCGCAGCAAAGCTTTATAGACCCTACCATGATATATGTATTCTATCCATGCTGCCTATCCATTTTATCATCTTTTTTTTTTTTTAGGGCACGAGCCCAAAATGAGATAGGTCCAAATCACAGGTGGACCATCGCCAGAAAACAATATTAATTGGAAATCTACCATCAAAAACTTCTAAGGCCCCTTGTAATGTTTATTTGCAATCTATACCGGTTGATAAAGTCTCATAGACCTTACTGAATGGAAAAACACAAATGTCAGTTTGATTCAAAACTTCTTTGCTCCCAGAAGGTTTTCAACGTTTAACCTTCAATCCTCACTATTTCCTGTGATACAGTCCACCTGAGATTTAGATCTACCTTATTCTGGTCTCATGCCCTAAAATGAGCTGGCACAATGGACGGACGGTGTGGATAAAACACATTCACGACAGCGCCCACAGAGCTAGTTGGCTAGTGTTGGGGTCACTAGCCAAACCGCGTCTGTTGGGTTAGGCCTGAGTTGAACCCAACCTAACTGAGTTGTACATCTTACCTGCAACCTTTCAATTGGCTATCTAGAAAGGTTTCAACTATATGTGGATGACATCAATGCAATGGCCATAGCCAGGGAAGAATGTTCTGGTGTTTGAGTAGAAATGCACTACCACTTTCAACTTGGTAATTAGACAATCTGACTGTAAAACACGTATTATTAAAAAATAAAAAGACATTTTAGACAATTCCAAATTACCAATCATATGATCACATGGGAAATTAGTCTCCCCACGCATCATCATAGCCATTAGATCCTCCTTTACACAACTGAGGAATTCTTATCGTCCTCCCATGACTTACTACCAGCCACATGTGAGTGATCCCAGCCGGTCATCACCGGTCAGGTGCTGCCATGGATGTGATCATGTCTAAAACGCTGAATTTGAGCATTGAGAGCGATTTTGGGAATGATCACATTCTTCCAATTGTGTGGTTCTTAGCAAACTTTCTGTTTGGACCCACACGTGATGTGTATCTGGAATCCAAACCATGAATTTAGCGTGTTTTCTCATGCTTGCTGTACATTCCAAGAATCAACCTGATCCAAATTAAACTGTAGCGGGCTGCACCACAGGGACAAATGTACAACCATTGTGGCCCACTTGAGTTTTTTTTTTTTTTTGTGGCATGAGATTTTGTGTCCATTCATCCACGTGGGGCCCACCTGATGATTGGATTGAACGGCATAGATGATGTTGTGGATAAATATGGTCCGACCACCTTCAAGGTCGGCTCGGGCTGACGCGCGTATGATCCGGTACCATCTCACCTAGAGAGAATAAACTTCACACCCCCAAGCATGGTCCTCGGAGATACGCGCTTTCGAGTTCTCATTTATGTATTTCACAAGGATTGTCCTAGAGCGCCTGATCAAAATAAACTTAGGGGATTGATCAGCTCAGCTCAGTCGCGGGAGAGCTCATTAGGAACATAAGGAATCGTCAAGAAGACAGACACACCCCTCTGCTCGGAGAAGCCAACAACCCAGGCTAACGAGGGCTTGGTTGGTGCCGACCAAGATAAAAGTTCCGAGCTGCTCGTAGCAATCCTTGACCAACCGATCGAATGGCTCAGCTCGGCTTCGGCATAAACAATAGAGAACCTAGTTCGGGTCAGTCCTAACTATTCACGGTGGTCGAGCTAAGGAGATGTCAGCATCTCAAAGACGTGTTGGACGACGCTCAAGAATATAAGGAAGCTCGCCTACATATGCCGAACAAAGCGATGGCGTTCCTTTTATAAAGAAGGTGTCTGTGATGTCTAATTTCTGTAGCCTTTAACTTATTCATCAGTTCCGATAGTATCTTCGGATTACCCATATATGGGTTTACGTACGTCGGGCTTCCAACCCAGAGCAAAATAAGAGGCTTGGGTCGTGACGACCTATGATGCGTCGATCTGAGTCGTGCCGACCTACCTTCTTAGTCGGGCGGCCAATCTTCCTTTGATACGCATTGTTTTATGGTAACCGTTAACATTCATCACTTACGCATAACCGTCCACCGCATAATTCTAGGGTAACTGTCAACATTCATCACTCGCGTACATCTCACGTAACAGCTGAGATCGTGCCTAAGATCACGGACTACCCTGTCCTACTCGCACTATAAATAAAGAACACATCTACACGAAAAGGTATGCAAAAATCTTTGACCCAAAACCCTTAACACTATTAGACCCGGATTCCTAACCTGACTTTGGCATCGGAGAGTCATCTGTTCTAGCCAGAGTCTCTTGTTTTCCCTCCTGTGCAGGTGTTTGGAGGTCTAAAGAGGGCGGTCCAAATTCCATCAACAGATTTATTTATTTTTATAAATTCCATCAACGAACAGATGACACGGTGGACCCTAGTGCACCCCACATTGTTCCCATTTGGTGTGGCCCACCTGAGTTATGGACCAGGCTGATTTTTTGGATTAGGTCTAATCACAGTAGGGTCCAATTACCTGCCCACAGGCTCGAATTCACATGATCATCGCCCTTAATATGATCACAATCATGGTGGGACCAGCCAGATGAGCGGTTGGGATCTCAGTTACGTGTGCCTGTAAAGTGTGAGAGTTAAATTGATAATCTTGGCACCTGAGTAGGATAATTACTGCGTAATTGATAATCAAAAGGAGATGAATGAAAGGCAAACGCACCAATGAATTATTCTTCTTTTTATCAGTGTTATTGGGTGTCCACGTCGGTCATTGAACTTTGAACATTACGTCATTTGCTTGTATAATTCTCCAGCCGAGGATATGCAGAGCATGCTCTGGTTTTCGCCCGAGTTCCAGTCATCAGGACCGACGCGGAATGGAGTACTGTGACCTGATCGCTGGTGGTATCCACGGTGGCACGACTCTGTGGGGCCCATCGTAATGCATGTATTTTATCTCCACTATTTATTCACATCCCCAGATTATTTTAGGACATGAGATTAAAATAATGGGGAGATTCAAACCTCAGGTGGGCAGAAATCAACTGGGATTGTTGAAACGAGGTATCTTTCACTCAGCCTACCACTTAGCTATGGATCAAGGTGTTTCCATCGTCTAAGCTTATATTACATTATGAACAAGATAGCGAATAAACATCACAGTAGTCCTAGTAAGGTTTCCATATTAAGTGTTAATATCCCTACTATTTTATATGATGTGGTACACTTAAGCTTTGGGTGTACTTCATTCCTACGGTACGGTGCATATGAACTTTAGGTTTACCTCATTTCTAGGCTCATGTATTAAAATAAGCCACAGGAATCACAGTGGACCCCACGGAGCAGTGCCACCAAAGATATCCGGTCACTGGGCAATCTGCATCCCATCGGGACCACCCATCAAAGTAACCTTCAAAAGTTGACCACATGGATAAAAAGATCTAAAGTTGAAAACTATATATGGGATCTTAAAAGCTCTGGATTAAGATGACTTTGTCTTTTCTTACATAAAGCCTCATATGACCTTATGAACGGATTGGATGTTAAATAAATGACGGTGAGATACAGGGTAGTTTCGTCAGTGTATGTCAATGTCACCGTTGTTTGTACCGTGTAGGCTACTTGAATCACATAGTGGTGGAAGCGGATTGGCTGGTCTACCACACACCGGCTATATAGATAGTGCATTGATGTTAGCAAGTTACGTGGGTCTCATCATGAGGTGTGTTATATCCAAACCGTTCATCCATTTTGTGAGATCGTCATAAGGCTTGAGAAGAAAAATAAGACAGATCTAATGATCAAGTGGAACACACTGTAAAAAAGCAGCGGGGATTGAAGGTCTACCATTGAAACACTTATGGAGTTCACCAAAGTTTTGGATCAATATGAAATTTGTTTTTCCTCTTCATCGTGGTCTTTGTGACCTTAAGAACAGATTGTATGGAAAATAAACGTTATGGTGGTCTCTCCCCACGAAATCTTTAACGGTAGAAATCATTATCTCCACTGCTATTTGTGGTGTGGTCCAGTTGATATTTGGATCATATGATTCATTCTTTGGATAATACTCTAAAATGATCTCAAAAAATGGATGAACTGTGAGGATATAATAAGTACATCATTGTGGGCCTCATGTAACTTTGATCTCCTTTGAACCGTTCGTAAGCGTCAGCGCTCGTCTTGATGAGCCAATCCGCTTCCCAAAGTGGTGAGCCTTAGCAAAGTTTCAATGTAGCTGTCGATATCACCACAGTCTCATATGTTGTAGTATACCTGAGCGTTATAACTGCCTCATTTTATGGCTTATATCATAAAATGATGTTAAAAAACGGTTGGCCAGCGTCCATAAAATACATGAATCACGGCGGCCCCTGAGAGCCCGAGGTCGAAAACCTGACCACATTGTGCATATTCTCGCCTGAGGACCGTACTATTATTCCTTATTCAAATGTACCTTATACCATGCAATTCTTAACCACAAATATTCTAGAGCACCAGGCCTCACCTAGTATGGTGGGGTCCTACTCTCGTGGCCTTCCTGTATTATACATCTATGCTGTCCGTTCATTTTTTAAAAATATTATTTTAAAGTATGAATCCAAAAATAAAATAATCAAATTTTTAAGTGCCCAAAAAGTAGTGTTTAACTATTAATGGGTTACAAAAGTTTTGGATACGTTGATCTTTGTTATTTCCCTCCATCTAAGTTTACATGACCTTATCAACAGGTTGTGGCAAATAAACAGTAAGAAAACATTAAAGTGGATCTTAGGAATTTTTTTAATGGTAAGGCGTTCATCCCCAAAGTTACCTATATGGTATGGTGCACGTTAGATTTTTATCTTATTCATTTTTGGTCTCTTTTTCCCACAAATGATATGGAAAAAAAAAAAAAAAAAACGGACAGCATAGATACAGAATTCATACATCAAGGTGGGCCCCACGGTAAGTGGCGCACCGTCTTGGGTGGGAAGTGGATTGCGTACTGAGTTAAATCCGATTTCTCTTGGGTGAGGTCGGGGCCGCACCGTATCTGCTCCCCAAATAGTCACCCTTTCGTGACGACTGATGACTGACGAGGACTGATTTGATAATCTGTCTGCGTACGGCACTTGATACGCAGGCACTTATAAGCTATACACGTGGCAAATATTGACTCGAAATAAACGGACTAAAACCCGGTATCACCTGCTGACCTATTGTCCAAAAATCCTAACCTCTGATTAGTGGACAATTGTTTGTTGGGTAAGACCATTGGATTTTTTTAATTTTAACCGTACAATAAATGTTCACCAATCTAATAATCTAATAATCAAATAAGGGTAATTTTTGGCTCATGATACATGTAAAGCGTTACATAGTTTTTGGACCGTTTAATTTAAATAAATTATATACCACCTACCAAATTTCTAAATGATTGTGCATCATCCATCACACCGTTCCGGAGTATCAAAGATTTCCTCTCTTCTGACCTACAGTGATTTATTGCTGTGGCAGCAACAACATTCAACTATGAACAGTATTTCCGGAAAAAGATGTACACTTTATTAGAACATTATTCCTTGGGATTTCCACCACACATGAACCCGTGTTCATAATCCAAACCGTTCATACTGTACAAAACCCCAAGGATATCGTATGTGTAAAAAATCACACTGATTGGACAATCCATTATGACCCACTAAGGGCATCAAATAGACGGTTCAAATTGAAAATTCAGACGGTTTGTTACCTACATCCAGATCTCCTTGAATTATGACCGTTCAGTAAAAATTTTGTACCATAGATAATCCAAAATGGGTCTCACCAGATGGATGGATGTTATGACTGCGATGAGACCCATGTACAACTACTATCTGGCCGAGTGTACTATTGGACCGTTCATTGCACTTGTTTGCAAACCAGCCTCCTTTTGGTCGGATAAGATGGGATCGAAGCCTTCCAGCACCTCTCTACACATTGCGATCCTAGGATGACCGCACCAACGTTGCTTTGCTAGACCCATGTCGCCACCATTCCAAATCATCCAAACTGCACACACCAAAATGCATCAGCGCACTCAAACCTAATAATTTCATCAGGTCGGTTTTCTTCATCCATCCCACCATGCCTACAACTATCCACGTGCTTCATCTCTGCATCCACATAGGTCTATATCGGGCGATCCTGGCCGTCCATATGGTGTGGCTCGCTATAGATACGGTGTGAATGTAAAACTGAACTGATCAGACAATCCCAGCCATCCGAAAAGTGGTCCATGGACTGACGGTCAAAAAAACTTATTTACAATGGATAGGTTAGGGAGCGTGAATCACTAATCTAATAATTGGGTTCATCCAATCCACGATGGCTAACATGTTGGACGGTCTGGATAGAGAGAAGGATGGATCGTATGGACAGGTTCTTGTCCGTACCTGAGGGATAGAAAATGATCTCTAGTTTCATTAGGGTGACTAAGCTTCTTTATTTATAATAAATAAAAAAATAAATAAAATAAATAAAAAGCATCCTCTCATGGACGTACGTGGTATTGTGCATGAGTGGCGTGCTTCTTTAAGTTGTAGCCATTCATTGAAAGTGGCCAGGGTTTTGTGATGTTTGGAAAATGGGTGTTTTTATTAATGGATAAGGAATCTATGCGTGTTCCTTACACTAAGATCATCTATTGTGGTGAATTGCGTCTTTTGTGGCTTATATATACCCTTGCATCCTGAGGGGTTTGATATGTGACTCAACCTCAGGGTTTCTTTGTTTTGGTTGTCGTCCCTTATTTGGAATTGGAGAGAAAGGTTGAGATAGAGAAATGGAAGGCCAAAACCCAAGTGGGTCATTTTCTGGTGTCTTTAGAAAGCTGAAGCCTTACTTGGCCATGATTTCCTTACAATTCGGCTACGCTGGCCTACACATCGTCACCGTTCTTTGTCTCAAGGGTGGGATGAACCACTACGTGCTTGTTGTCTATCGCCATGCGGTTGCAACCGCCGTCATTGCCCCCTTCGCATTATTGCTAGAGAGGTCTCCCTCAATCGATCTATCTCCCTTTAACACACCCACCCATATGCATATATTCACATGCATGTGCTTATATTACATATTTAAACAAATATTGTAAAATCATAATGACCATATTTTTACTTTACAGTATTATCATAAGTCTCGCTATTCAAACGGACACTGATGAGATGTGTTGGCTTTTGATAGAGTTATTTGTAGAAGTGCTATTATGGGTCATTTCACTTTGACCCATTTCATATCTCACGCACTTTTGTATTACCTCTTTTGATCTCGTAACTCTAGCTATTCTAAGTGTAGTTTGGTTACACCAGATATAGTAAACTTTTATAATTAATTTAATTAAGCTATTTCATGAAATTTGGTATGACCGAACATACCTAAAGATATTTCTAATCATCTATAGAAAAGAAAGATCATAGATATTAGTTGTCGATGGTAACAACATATCTCACTTTTCTCATTTTTATCTGTAACAGGAAGGTGAGGCCGAAAATGACAATCTGTACATTCTTGAAGATAATGTTGTTGGGTTTACTTGAGTAATGCTCTTAAACGCACACATGTATTTTCTACCTTATCTTATGCTATAAACAGCTCTGCCTAACAAGAAATTCCTTCATGTATATAGGCCTGTGATTGATCAGAACCTTTATTACGTGGGGTTGACATACACATCTGCAACTTTTGCATCAGCATTGTTTAATATCCTTCCTGCCATAACCTTTATCATGGCAATCATCTGCAGGTACGTTTTCTTTTTTGAGAAATAATCACATACAGTTGTTGTATGGCCGACTTTTTCTCATCCACATGTCATGATCTATGTCGAATATCTTATATCCATACAAAAGGTGGGCCACGCCATGATGATCATTTTGTGAAAATCAAGGAACAGCTGATGATATGACTTATGGTGTGGCCCACCTTATGAATGGCTGCTTCATAACTTGATTATAAAGGCTGATCTATACCCAGAAAGTGTGATATATGTAGAATTATTTATATCCGTATAAAAAGTGGGCCACCCAATGAATAGCTGCATCATAGCTTAGATGTACGGCAGCTGTTATCTGATGATTTCTCTTTCAAATTGCAACCATCAAGGACATGCCAAACACACAACTTGTAAATATTTAAATATCGCGGCGCGGCACGGGCACAACGTGCATGCTATCGTGTTTGATGTGTGTTTGGATTACACGTGGAAGCACTGAGAAAATAAATAAATGTGGTGGGGTCCACCATCGAAGCACAAGAGTACATACCTTATGAGGATGTACGTACTTACACGTGCACGCACGCATGCATGACACGTACTGAAGTTAACTTGGGTTAAACGGTTTATCAGGATAGAGAAAGTGAAAATAAAGGAGTTGCCTAGCCAAGCTAAGGTTGCCGGAACAGTACTGACGGTAATTGGAGCGATGGTCATGACAGTGTATAAGGGCCCCATCTTAAACTTCTTAGGATCGAGACACGTGCACCACGAAACCACAGGCATGGGAACCGATCAGAACTGGCTCAAAGGGACTTTCATGATCATCGGCAGTTGCACCGGTTGGTCTGCTTTCTTCATACTACAAGTAAGCTATCCTATAATTCCTCACCACTACGTGTTTATGGGGCGTGTTTGGTTGCACCAAATTTCATGAAATATTAAGAATTCTGATATTTGGTGCAACCAAATTCACCCTAGGATAAACGTTATTTATTATCCATGTGTATCTTTGATACGTTTACAGATTTTTATATGTATATATGCTAATATATATATATATATTTATATATGTGGTGATTTTGGTGGTTCAGTCATTCACACTAAAGGCGTACCCAGCGGAGCTATCGCTGACTGCGTTGATATGCTTGATGGGCATGGTGCAAGGGGCTGCAGTGGCTCTCGTGATGGAACGTGGTGCTGCTGTATGGTCCATCGGATGGGACACGAGACTCCTTGGTCCCGTATATTCGGTAAGAAAATAGATGGACAAGATTGATATGGTTTGTCTAATCTGGCTGGAAAATAAAATATGTTGAACAATAGGATCGTAGGTGAGTCCATATAGCTTATTCGTTAAATGATTTAAGTCATATATCATAATTCGAGGCCATCTATACTATAGAATCAGAGGATTGATTGAACCCATCTACTCCAATAGTGATTAGGTGGACTGTTAGACCTGGACTGTTCATCTTTGGTTTTGTGGAGGTCCCATATCATGAAGACTGTTAGATCATGAGGGCCCACTCTTCTACACAGACTTTCTAAAAAGAGGTGTGATCATGGGTCCACCCACATGTGACTGGAGATGGATGTCGTTTCGATGGCCCGCCTCGCCTGTGGGGTCAATCATGGTGCCTAAATTTTTGGTTTAGAGGAGTCTAGCTAGCTAACCATATCATTCTTGATGTTGTATTTCTCCCTTATTTAAACCTATTGAAGTGCATCAATTAGTTACTATAGTATTGAGGGTAGAATCATAGTTTAAAAAAAACAATAACTTGATTTGAATAGAACCCAGTCGACTGACTCGACTCAAGAACTCAGGCGAGTTTCTTGAAAACTCGCAAAAGTCACCAGAATTTTTCTAAGTTTTTTTTTCCGTATTATTTAATATTTTAAATGTATAAATAATGTCAAGTTGTGTTGAGTGAGTTGTGTCCAGTCGAGTCGAGTTATCTCGAGTTTTGACCTGACCAGACTGAGTTTCCTTGAGTCTAAATGTGACTGAGTCGACTGGTCCAGGAAGAGTCTCTCCATTTTCTCTTCTCCTGGTTGAAAAGTTCGAGCCATTCTTTTAAGAGATTTGCTAGCTAGGTGCACCATTGTGGCCCACATGGCAAAAATCCCACTGATCAGAGATCCCTACCGTCCATCTGAAGCAAGAGGCATAAGCCTAATGGGCCATCGAAGCCCAACTTATATTACAAGTTTGAGCTGATCAAAGGAGCCCATATGGTCGATGTCGTGGCTTAACTTTGTAAGCCCTTCATCAAGTGGGACAGGCCTTGATCTTTTACGATGGGCCATAGCAATTATCTTTTATTATCATACAGTACTTATCTCAATACAATGGTTTTTTAGTTTGTACAAGTGGGTCCCATTATTCACTGATCCAAACCGTTAATATGATGGACTTCACTGTGAATAGACCATACACTAAAATTCTCCTGTATTGGAAACTCCTAGCCCTTCATCCATATGGGAAAATCATTTGCATGGTGGTAGATTTTTGGCAATTGGGATATCTGCACCGTTCAATATCTTTCATCTTTGTGTATCCAGGGAATAGTATGCTCTGGCATCGCTTACTACGTGCAAGGAATCGTGATGAAAGAGCGTGGCCCAGTTTTTGTGACCGCTTTCAACCCTCTGTGTATGGTCATCGTCGCTGTCTTGGGGTCCCTCATCCTCTCCGAAGAACTACGCTTAGGAAGGTAATGTACCAATAGATCTGAATCTTCTAGCATTGTGATTGGTGGCCCATCTATCTAATCTACCGTCAAATTGTTTGATTTCTTTCGCAGGGTAATCGGTGCCATTATCATAGTCTTCGGTCTATATTCTGTTGTGTGGGGCAAAAGTAAGGACCCCTTGGAATCAGCACCGTCAGTTGATAAGAAGAAGGGTGCACTTGAGTTACCAACGGCTATGATCGATGTTGGGAAAACCACTTCCCATGATCACCTCACTGGGGGGATTGTGGTGGAGAATCCACCAAGGGACACTCTGT
This sequence comes from Magnolia officinalis, assembly GCA_021015155.1. Taxonomy (NCBI): domain Eukaryota; kingdom Viridiplantae; phylum Streptophyta; class Magnoliopsida; order Magnoliales; family Magnoliaceae; genus Magnolia; species Magnolia officinalis. Next base: position 15,127,511 of record JAJHSJ010000004.1, on the reverse strand, counting down.
CATTGAAATAGTAATGTTATGTCAAGGGAGTTAAAAAAGAAAAAGGCTTTCTAGATGTATTCTGAATGCACGTGGCAAATCATATATGGTTTCGGGGATTTTATGAAAATCTGCTGCTATTCTCTCTTGTCTGCTACGGTTCTACCTTTAATGTATATTATTTGATCTAGTGATATAAATAATCCAGTAATCTGGTGGATCTATCTTATGGGGCCCAGTATCAGATCATCACCGTACATAAGTTCATGTGGGGCCATGATTTGGTGATTCAGACCCGTTTCTTTGATGGGCCACACCATAAATGGATGATCAAAACCTTCCAGATTCGGCGTTTTATTTTCTTTGCGTTGAATGTGGAGTACTAGTACTTCTTTATAGGCTACTGATTCCAAGGCCTGCTAGCTTCAATAGACCCACATGCACGACAGGGCCTATCACAGCAACGGTCTGGATCAAAGAATAATGGCCCAACATGTACGGATTGTTGTGTTGGAGCATAAACAAAAAGTGGCAATGAGAAGATACTATTAACCATCCATTTGATTGGCATTGATTGGATGGTTAGAATTGCTTAATCAGTGTAACGTTAGATATATGATCCATCCACAATGAGACCTGGAATTTGGAGGGTCATGGAATTTGCAGACGTTTTCAGCCAAAAATAGTGTCCTATTTTGCCTAGCTAAACGGATGAAGAGTTATACTCAAACTAAAACTAAAAAACAAAAATAAAATGGGAATTCATCCAAAGGTATTTTGTAAATTTGGCGTAGGCAACGCCGTAGTGGGATTGGGTGGCTAAAGTAGCTCGTCCTGCCCAATATCATTTATGGTACGTGGAATAACTTATTTGGGATTATGAGATACACTCAACTGAAAGTCCTGACGGCCCGGATCACTTCCTCTTGCGATTGTGCCTCTTCTGATACATCTTAGCCGTGAAATTGTCCACGACCTGCTCTACATCAGTATCCCATCAACCATCAATGATATTGATTGAGAAATCCTTGCCGCTGATGTTTGTTGACTTCATACCATTGGATTCCGTTCATTAAATGTAGAAAAATCGGCTATTTAGACAATACAGTCAATAAGATTATCAGTATGTAATCCATCTAATATGGTTCACACGATTTGAACGGTTTAGATTCAGTTAATTGTATTCCACGTACATAATCATAAGACCCGCATATTAACAATTATACTGCCATAGTATCAAAGTTTTGATACTCATGCATAGTTTGAATAACTATACGCATGCATAGAGGAAGCAGATTGGCTCGTGTACCACACACCAGCTTGTGAACGCTGTGAAATCGACGTCCACGCTAGTTTTGGCAATTTTTGTTTGTTTGACAAGGGGGGTGATTGAATATTATGATGTCTTGGAGTTGCCACTAGCCACTTAATTCAAAATCTCGTAGTTGGCAAGAACCTACGGAATATGTAAAGCTAGATAATCTGAAGACTCCTTTACTTTAATTTGACTACTGGTCTACGATCCGAGATTTTGAGTAAGAGACTTAAGTTACAAAGAGGGAAGGTGGTAGGTACCTTCTCTGCCCGTACAAGTGTACGGTCTCTACTCCGTGTGGTAAAGTAATCTTAAAGGATGTGATGATATGATCAAAGTAAGACTAGGCAAACTCAGATTTTCGATGTTGCAAAATTCAGGATTCCGGTAAGCTATAGAGCATACGTTCAAGGAATGTCTAGAAAAGTGGATGCAATGATGCTAATATAGCAAAAAAAAAAAAAAAAGACTATACTACCATGAGTTTCTGATGTGATAGGATCCGATATTCGGCAAATCACAGAGTATACATTTAATGGCGATCTAGAGGAGCAAGGGGGTTGAGAAGGAAAATAATGATATGATGAAAGCTTTATGGAAAATAGTATAATCTTTGGCTTGCACTTGAAATAGCTAGGACATGGAGTGCACCATGACCAACCCGAATGGAATTATAGGAATTGAGGATGGCTTGGAGGAGGTTAGGGGAAGGTTAAAGAGTGGGACTTGAAGACTCAAGAGCTCCCTTTCACTCTCACTCACTTACTCTTCCTCTCTCTCTTACTTTTCCTTAAAAAATTTTGAGAATTTTATTTCTTAGGTATAAGTGTTGTGTGAAATGAAGAGAGGTGAAGATTATTTATAGCATTTTGGGATGACACTTTGATAATTCTAAGATTTATGGATGGTAAATGCTGACAGAGCGGCTTATGATTGGTTGAGGGGAAAGAAGTGTCATGTGGCATGTTCTTATAAGCTCTTTGTGTTTGGTAAAATGGTAAATAGGGTGAACTTCGGGAGTAATTATATATGAGAGTTGACTTTGGGAGGGGGACAGTTGTGTGATCAGAGGAGACACCTGTCGGATAGGGTGTGGTACGCCAATTACCGCCAATGGTAGTTAGATGACCGCCAGATCCAGGTTTTCCCTGGGTTTTAGTTGGTGGGCCTGTTTTGGGGCCTTTGGTTGGCCGGAAGCCTGTTTTCGGATGTTTTGAATCAAAATGACTAGGTATGTTTTTAGGAACTGGATTGATTTTCGGGTAAGCTCTTGTTCGGATAATGGTTTGAGTTAGACTTTAAGTTGGGATTTAGGTTAGGGCTAGGGTTTAGGGAATGGTTGTCGTTTCCGACTCTCTTCCTAAGGGTCATCCTTGCCTTATCAAGTTGCTAGCCCGGGTGGGGTGTCTACACAGCTATATAGCTGGTGCGTGTCGTGCGAAGACAACCGCTGACGCTCCTCCAGCTCCGAGTTGTACGAATGATTCAAATGAAATCAGAGTTACATGGCTACCAAAATGATGTATTTATGACATTCACGATGTTCATCTATTTTTCAAGATCATTTTAGAGAATGAGCCGAAAAATGAATCATATACAAAGCTCAACTAGACCACACCACAAATAGTAGCGGGGATAATGATTTTCACTGTTAAAACATTCGTAAGGCCCACAATGACCTTTTTTTTTGTCCAATTTATTCATAAGGTCACGAATACCTGATGAATAGGAAAAAAAAATCATATTGATCCAAAACTTCTGTGATCTCCGAAAGGGTTTCAATCATAGACGTTCAATATCCCACTACTTTATTCATTGTGGTCCACTTGATCTTTAGATATTTCTTATTTTTCATCTCATGCCTTACAAGTAGCTCATCAAGTGGATGAACAGTTTGAATATAATACATACCTCATGATGGGATCAACAGAACTTGTTGATGTCAATACATAAGCTATATAGCAAATGTGTGCCAATCCGCTTCCATGCACAAATGCACTATCTCTGTACTGGCAGCAGATATCGGAAGTGGATGGCAGCGGATTAGCTAGTGTACCTCATACCAGCTACATAGTTGTTGTATTGACGTCAACAAGTTCTATAGGTCTGATCATGAGGTATGTGTTATATTCAAACCGTCCATCCATTTGGCAAGCTTGTCTTAAGGCTTGAGACGAAAAATAAGACTGATCTAAATATCAAGTGGAACACACTACAAAAAGAAGTTTTTGGGGTCATAGAAGTTTTGGATCAATATGAAATTTGTTTTTTCTTTTCATCCAGGTCTTTGTGACCTTATGAACATATCGGATGGAAAATAAACATTATGGTGGGCCCTATAAATTTTTTAACGATGAAAATCATTATCTCCACTACTATTTGTGGTGTGGTCCATCTGATCTTTCGATATGATTCATTTTTTGGATAATGCTCTAAAATGATCTCTAAAAATAGATAAACGGTGTAGATATAATAAATACATAACTATGGGGCCCATATACCTTTGATCTCCTTTAAGTCGTTCATACAACTCAGATATCAAGGAGCGTTAGTGTTGGTCAGATGACACGTACCTATAACAACTATATACCTGGTGTGGATTGGCTGGTGTACCACACACCAGCTATATAGCTGGTGTATTGACTTCAGCAAATTATGTGGGACCTATCACAAGGTATGTGTTATATCCAAATTGTCCATCCATTTTGAGAGCTCATCATAAGGCTTGAGACAAAAAATAAAATAGATTTAATGATCAAGTGAACCACACTGAAAAAAGTAGTGGGGGACTAAATGTCTGCCATTGAAACCCTTTTGGGGTTCACAGAAGTTTTGGATCAATATGAATTTTGTTTTTCAACTTCATCTAGGTCTTTGAGACGTTATGAGCATTTTGGATGGAGAATAAACGTTATGTTGAGAATAAACATTAGGTTGAGACTTAAGAAATTTTTAAGGGTAAAAATCATTATCTCGGCTGCTATTTGTGGTGTGGTCCAGGTTTTTTTTTTTTTTTTTTTTTGGGTTAGCTTGTTAGTACATACCCACGTCAATACACACACTCCATGTTAGCCACCCCTACTAGGGATCGATACCAAGACTTCAAAGTGTTGAAACGAGGTATCTCCACTCAGTCTGTCAGTTGAGCTATGGATCTGGTGTGTGGCGTGGTCCAGTTAAACTTTGGATATGATTCCTTGTTTAAATCCAAGAATCCGTTTCCGAGCGAACTAACTAACCAGACGACCAAATACCAATGGCGCGAAAATAGCTGATGCGATTATGGATTTTACGCGTTATGATACTCAGGAAATGTACGACTCTTGATACGCAGTCACCTATTATTTGTAGACGTGGCATACATTAACTCAAAAAAATAACCGACTAAATTGTGAAAATCACTGTAATCCCAAAATTAGATAGTTTGTTTACTAAACTTGAAACCATAACTTGAAACCGTCCAATAAATGTCCCGCAATCTGATTATTAGATAATCGAATAAGCTTAATTTTTGCTTCAGGATATATCTAAACTTGAAACCATAATTTGGACAGTTAAACGTAACTTGCTTGTATGCCGCGTATGCAATTTGTAAGTGCATGCGTATCATCCATCACACCCTGACAGAGTATCAAAGGTTTTCTCTTCCGGATTAAGTGGGACTAGTGCATCTATGACTGCCTCGCACGTGCTAAAAACAAATACCCGTGCCAGGTCTGATCCATCCACCAGCCCCACTGAGTGAAAATCAGGGCCAGATCATCAGGTGGGCCACATGTATCTCTACAACGTCCGTAGAACACGCTGATTCTGGAAGTCAGTTTGTGGGGACTGTGATGTAGGCCCCACATCCAATCCGTTCGTAAGGGAACATACGTGGATCACACCACAGGAAACAGATAGAATGTGGCTTCCCACCAATGAAATATTCCAGATCGTGTGTGGCCCAACGTTTTTTTTTTTTAAATGTACGATGCAATCGAGTGCGGATTACGTGAGGCAGAGGTAGCAGTATTGTGGGTGAGGCCTGACCGTGGGGCCCACCTAGATGTATGTGTTGTATATCTACACCGTCCATCCGTTTTCACAGATCATTTTAGGGAATGGTCCCAAAAATGATCCAAATCTCAGGTGGCCCACATCAAAGAAAAATAGTGGTGATCAAACACCCACCGTTAAAATCTTCCTAAGCCCAACTGTAATTTTATTTGCCATCCAACCCGTTAATCAGGTCACGGGGACCTGGATGAAGGGAAAACACAAATAGTAGCTTGATCCTAAACTTTTGTGGCACGCAGGAAGTTTTTAATGGTTAGAATTCAATCCTTACCGTGTGGTCCACGTGAGATTATAATAAGCCCTTTTTATTTTGTCCATGCCGTAAAATGAGCTTTCAAAACGGATGGACGGCGTGGATATACAGCACATTCATCGAGGTTGCCCCACGGTCAGGGCTTCACCGACTGAGTTATTACCCTGCCTCACTTAACCCGCGTTCTACACGGGGATGTTTGTTTCCTTATTTACAATTGAAACTAAAAGTAAATAAATAATTATTATTTTCCAAGAACTACACCATAGCCGCACATACATAGTGACATTTGATTTGATGTGACACTAATATCAATAAAATTTTAAAAAATTTTACAGGCCACCTTGATACATATGTCTGATCCAAGCCATCCATTCATTGTAACAGCTCGTTTTAGGGAATAAATTGAAAATTGAGGTAAATCCAAAGTTCAAATAGCGCAAGAAACATGGGAATAAACCCACACCATTGAAAACTTCTTCTAGGTGTTTTGTATCCAGCAACTATTTGTGTTTTCCCTTCATCCCTGTCTGTGTAATCATATGAACGGGTTGGTTCGCAGGAAAAATATCAGTGTGGGATCCACAGATGGTTTAGCATTTTAATAATAGATGTCAATATCCCCTTATTTGTTGCCGTGTGGTCCACCTGAGCTTATAATATACTTAATTTCTTGGCACAAACCCTAAAATAATCTGATAAAATAGATAGACGGCGTAGATTGATCACATATATCATGGTAAGATCCACAAACTTCAAACGGTCATTCCCACCCATTTTTTTCAAAATCTAAATTTAGAAAATCTATGCGTAATTACCTTTATATTTCATCTCTTTCCGGCAATAGAAATATGTTATAATTACTTATTTACCACCATTTATAATAAATCGAAAAGTAAATATTTAGAAGATGCACCCAACCATGATGAATGGCAACAAACAAATCAGCACCCCCACGTGGAGTTCTCGATCGGCCTGATTTTAGCGCTATAAGGATCGAATGGTGGACAGATTGGCGGTCATGAACAGGCGGGGATTGGGTACTACTCCCCACCAGGACGGGAGCGGATTATGTGAGACCCCGGCCTCACCCAAGACGGTGTGGCCCACCTTGATGTATTTTTCTGTATCCATACCGTCCATCAGTTTTTCTAGATCATTTGAGGGCATCATCCCAAAAAGTAGCATATCAAATTATCAGGTGGACCATGCATAGGAAACATTGGTGTCTGAGCGTCCTACCATTAAAAACTTCTCAAGGATCACCTTAAAAGTTTCGTTAGTGTTTATTTTCAGGTAATTTTTTTACTGTAGATACGACCTTCCATCCATCTTTTTTTTATTTGACCTGAGTAAAACCTATTTTATCAATCTATAACTTATATCTATTTCATATTTAAAAATCTACTTTTTTATCACATAAGTTTTCGGCTCGATAATATATATTATATTTTTTTATTATTAAAAAGCACATAAAAGGTAATCGTCTACGGTACTAATTTTTTCTTTATTTTCCACCAAAAGTTTTGATAAGGATCACCCTCAAGTTTCTTATTCTTATGATAAGGTCACATAAGCCTAGATTAAGGGAAAAAATAAATACCAGCTTGATCCAATACCAGCTTGATCCAAAACTTTTGTAGCCGTTAATGGTCAATCATCACTGTTTACAATGGTATGGTCCACCTGATAATTGTATCTACTTCAGTTTTAGCTGATTCCTGTTTTAGCTCATGCCCTAAAATGATATGTAAAAATTGATGAACGGCGTGAATAAAACATATACATCACCGTGGCCCCACAGATCCTTGACATGACCGGCGTAGTATCCAATCGGCTCCCATGAACACATCGCAGTGGGCCCCATACACCCATTGTAGAAAATGGATTTTCAATTGAAAAAAAGCTGAACGAGCTGAATTGCATATCAAAATCAAAGTGGGTCCCACCATCGGGTCCATTCTCTCATTGTATTTTTCCACTGTCTATTTGCACGCTTCTGAGGAAGCTGACAGTATCTTCCAATCTGATAGATTTTCTGTGCATCGCCCATCCCCAGTTGGGCCGCCACTTGATCAATGGTCCGGGCTGCACCCACCACAACATGAGACCCTCCTGTACAAAGCCCTGGACGGCAGCAAGCTGTCCGTCTGTTGTGGCCCAGGACCGTACAATACTACATTTCCTCTTTCTCAATTACTGAACCGACCATGGATTCATACACCACAAAAATACACAACAGAGACGAAAATCCCCGCCATCCAACGGGTGGGCTTTAAGCAGAAAATAAAGGACACAAAAAATTTCATCTACAGGACGGCTTTGATTGTCCAATCAATTAAAGCCTATAACATCAGCCATTCAGCGGCCTATCCATGCTGGGTCCTACCTCTTGAACGGCTAAGATCATTCACCCACTGAGCTGTTACCCCTGCCTCACCTAATCCGCATTCTCCATTTAATAGATGCACCCCACCATGATGCATGGCAATAAACGAATCAGCACCCTAATTCTCAGGTGGGCCACACCACATGATTTTAGAATCTACACACGTGATTTTACAAGGTGTGGCCTACCTGAAGTTCTCGATCGGCCTGATTTTTGCGCCCTAAGGATCACATGGGCTGACATGAACACATCCCAGTGGGACCCATACACCACGTTGTAGAAAATGGATTGTCAAATTAAAAAAAAAATTGGTATGAGCTGGTGCGTGATACACCGTACACCAGCCGAAATTGGATTACGTACTGAGTTACTCGGTACGCTCTTATCATACTGAGTAAAATCAGTTGGGCCCACTGTGAATTTATGTGGTTTATCCACACCTTCCATCCGTTTCTCCATCTCATTTTAGGCGTTGATCCCAAAATTGAAGCTTATACAAATCTCAAATGGACCATACCACGGGAAACAGTAGAAATAATGATTTCCACCGTTGAAACCTTTCTATGCCCCCACAGTGATGTTTATTTGTCATCCAAACTGTTCATAAGATTAAAAAATACATGGATGAAAGGAAAAACAAATATAATCTTGATCCAAAACTTCTGTGGCCCCAAGAATTTTTCAACTGTATAACTTCAATTCACACTGTTTCCTATGGTGTGGTCTATTTTAGCCTTGTATATCCTTTGGTTTTGATCTATGGCCCTAAAATTATCTTGTAAAATGGATGGACAGACTTGATAAAATACATAAATTACTGTGGACCCCACAGAGCTTACTCAGTACGCAATCGGCTTCCACACCAGCCAATCCACTTCTTCTAAACCGACCATAGATTCGTACACCACAAAATTCGAAGTGGGCCCCACGGTCAGGGCTTCACCGACTGACCCGACGTAATCCACCTTGATTAGAAGATGTACCCATCGTGATGAATGACAACTCACAAATCAGCACTCTAAAAATCTCAGGTAGGCCTGATGACGCTGCCAGCAGCCAGGTAGCTAGTGGTCGGTGCTATGTGTACCTAACCATGATCCACACCGTCCATCCATTTTGAAAGATAATTTTAGGGCTTGACAACAAAAATTAGGTAGATCTAAATCTGAGTGGACCGCACCATGGGAAAACAGTAGTGATTGAATGTTTACCATTAAAAACCTCCTGGGGCTCACTTAATAGTTATTTGACATCTAACCAGTTTATTAGGTCATACAGACTTGGATGAAGGGAGATATATATATATATCTCCCTTGCCAGCAGCCAAGTAGCTAGTGGTCGGAGATATATATATCAGCTTGACCCAAAACTTTTGTGGCCTCTGATAAGTTTTTAATGGTTGGCGTTCAATCAACACTGTGCTGTCCACTTGAGATTTGGATCAACCTCATTCTTAATCTCATACCATAAAATGATATGGATGAATGCGTGGACAGCATGAATGAAACAAATACATCATGATGGGCTCACATAGCACCAACCACTAGCCATTTGCTAGTGGCAGGGTCAGTAGCAGATACGTTTCCGGTCACACTACGTGTTTTAGAAGTTATAGGTGTTATTTTACGTGCCGTGCTCCACTGAAATTCCCTATCGGCTTTATTTTTGTGCTCTGTGGGCCCACTGTGATGTATAGGTTTTATCCACACCGTCCATCTATTTTAAAAGATCATTTAAGCCATAATTCCATGAAACAGCCAGATAGAAGTCTCAACTGTACCATAGCACAGGAAAAAGTAAGATTGAACTTCCATCCTTGAAAACTTCCAATCGCCTACCGTGAGTCCGTGACGTTTATTTGCCATTTCATAAGGTCACGTAGACCTGGATGAAGAGAAAACATAAATATCAGCTTGACCCAAAACTTCTATGCGTGGTCCACTTGAGCCTTCAATCTTAATTGGTTTTTGGCTAATACCCTAAAACGATCTTTCAAAATGGATGAATGACACGGATAAAATATATACATCAAGGTGGGCCCCACGGAGCCCCTAAGTTGAAAATGGATTGTCAAATAAAAAAATGTGGCCAGGTCATAATAAGCTCAACGGTCACTGGCGCCACCCAACGAACCCAATTGCAGGTCAAAATCAAAGTGGGTCCCTCCAATGGGTCCCTTTACTTTCATTTTATTCTCCACTGTCTATTTTGCAGGCAGCTAAGCACGCTGACCGTATCTTCCAATCTGATAGATTTTTGGTGCATCTCCCATCCCCATTGGACGGACGCGGACTGCGTCCTACCCCCGCCCGTCTCTAGCCCCGAACGAGAAGTTATGTGGGTTGGCCCACCGTGATGTATCTGTCTATCCAAGCGGTCCATCCCTTTTCTCCATTCATTTTAAGGCATGAGCATAAAAATGAGGCAGATCCAACGCTCAAGTAGACCACACCAAATAATAAGCTTCGTTGCATTAAAAATGCACAAATCATTAAACGCAATTAGTCACCTGTGGTGTGGTCCATTTGAGCGTTGAATCTACCTCATTTATAGTTCCTGCCTTAAAATAATATGAGAAAAGGGATGGACGGCTGGGATAACAGATACATCACGGTGGGCCTGCCCACGGAACTGCCCGTCCGGTGCTAAAGACGGGCGGGGGTAGGACGCAATCCGCGACCTGGACGGACGGCCACTAGGTCGATGGTCCGGGCGGGACCCACCAAAAAATGAAACCCTCCTGTACAAAGCCCTGGACGGCAGCAAGCTGTCCATTTGTTGTGGCCCAGGACCGTACAATACTCCGATTTCTCCTTCTCAATTTCTGAACCGACCTTGGATCCATACACCACAAAAAACACAACGGATACGAAAATCCTTGCCATCCAACGGGTGGACTTCAAGCGGAAAATAAAGGACACAAAAAACCCATCTACAGGACGGCTTTGATTGTCCAATCAGTTAAAGCCCATAACATCAGCCATCCAACGGCCTATCTATGGTGGGTCCTACCTCTTGAACGGCTCAGATCATTCATAAGCAAGGTCCAACGGGCGAATTACGAATTCACTTTTAGCTTGTCCACGATCTACAAGACCTGGTCCCCTGGCGGCCAATCGTAAAAATAAAATAAGAGAATTTTAAACTTGAAAATTCCACACACGCTTCCGGAACGGTCGAAAATTCAAACTTTTAAAAGAAGCGGGCCGGCCTCTTTCACGTTTCATCCCAAAGTATCACATTTCTTTTTGAAATTTGAATATACACACATTCCCACGTATATACGCGCTCTCTCTCTCTCTCTCTCTCTCTCTCTCTCTCTCTCTCTCATCCACCACGTACTTCCAAAATCACCATCTCTCTCTCTCTCTCTCTCTCTCTCTCTCTCACATCCACCACATACTTCCAAAATCACCATCACATAACATACATCTCAGAGAAGGTAAAACCCAATCCAAAGATTCTTATCTCTTCTCCAAATCCGGTTTCCATCAAAACCTACTTCCAGGATCATCAAAACAACTCTCGGATTTCAATATCTCAGCTCCTGCTGTGAGTTATCTCTCTTTCCCATTCCTCTGCATCTATTTCACCTGTTTCCTCGGAGTATGTGCTTGTTTTGATGCCATTTGCTGGACTATTGCATTGACTAAGAGATGGGTTTTTGTTGGATTCTTACATAAAAGAATGGATTTTTTAGGGTTTTACTTAACTTTCATTCCTTGGTTTTATTGGGTATTTGCGAATCTCTGTTCTTTCTCTAGGATTTTTACAGATTTCGATTTTTCATTGTATTTTTCTAACACCCATTTTGGGTTATATGAATAATAATAATAATAATAATAATAATAATAATAATAAACTATAGTTTCTATATTTTCTGCATTGTAAAGAGCCTGATGGTTTTATTCTCTGATTTTTCATTATTTGGGTTTCTTGCCAGTGATTGATTAATTGCATTGCATCAATCGTATTGAGGATGGATGCTTTGCCTGATGCGATTATCCAATACATCCTCTCCAACATGAAGAACGCAAGAGACATTGCCTCCTGCACTTGTGTCTCCAAGCGGTGGAAGGAGTCCATGCCCTTCATTCGGAGCCTCTACTTCCCTCGAAACTCATTTGATGACAACAGGACCGATCCTGATTCCATCGTTGGAAGAATGATTTCATCCACCGTTTGTTTAGAAGAACTCATAATCTACTGCCCCTTTTCCCATTCAAGCCTCTCATCATGGCTGTTGATGAAGAGCCCATCCCTTCGACATCTTGAGCTCCGTATGGACAGTATCTCTGAAAAGCGGATATCACCAGAATTCCCTATGAAATTGGATTGCATTGATTCTGCTAGGGGATTGGAGACCTTGAAGCTTTGGGGTGTTTTAATTATTCAATCTCCCAATTGGGGTTTATTTCAAAACCTCCGTAGTCTTGAAATAGTTGGGGCAAGATTGAAGGACAATGCATTGATGGATGCTATTCGGGCGTGTCCGAGTCTAACCAACTTGGCATTGCTTGGCTGTGATGGTGTGAGATCGGTTTCGATCGAATTACAACACTTGGAGCAATGTAGGCTGGATTTCTACGGGCGTGGTGATTGCTCCTTGTCTCTTAGCACCCCAAAGCTTCAATTGCTTGATGTTCAAGGTTGTTGTTGGATCCATGTCAATGGGAATCATTGCTTGCGGAATCTCTCAATCGCCAACAATGCTGGTAATTCAACAGAAGCTTAAAACAAGTGTTTCATAATCTACCTAATTGGGGCTTGCTAATGGGAGTCCCTCAACTGAGATTGGTGGGGGCCTACTGGCAAATGTGCCAGCCTGGCACACATGTGTTGGATTTGGGCTACTTATAAGTGGGACCAAACAGGAACATTGGCTGGTCCAAAATCAGGCTAGTCTATTTGTTAGGTTTGTCACATGTATGAGAAAAATGGACAGGTAAAATGACTGAAACTACATACTCAATTTACATGTGTCCTGCATGATGAGTGGATATGCCTGATTTACAAGGTAACCCCAGTTCATGGGTGGTCTTTGTCTCCCACATGTGTGCCATGAGGCCCACTCAATTTCAGTTATGTGAGTCCCATCCATCAAGCCAATAATCTGTTATTGAATGAAACTAAAAAACAGGTCTGAATCAAGTAACAACCTTGGCGAACGATGTTCCAGGTAAACTGTATAAGGCAGAGCTTGGGAAGCTTGCAGCTCTTGAATACTTATCCATCAGAGGGGTGCAGTGGTGTTGGAATGCTATATTCTCCATTCTTCAGAATGCCAGTGAGGTTGAACACTTGGTTATGAAGATTGAATTCTGTGGTGATTTCAATAAGCTGGACCCCTTTCCAGAAGTCGACTTTGTTGATTTTTTCAACAGTCACCTGAAGCTACGGAAATTTGAAATTCATGGAGCGATGTTCGCGGCATTGTCCCAGAAGAATAGCTTAAGAAGGGTAAGTCTGCTATAAATTCAATGCAAAAATGTTCAATTTTGATGAGTTTCAAATGTCTTTCTTCTGTGACTGTCTTTAAGTTACAAAATTACAAGTGGGTATTTTTCTATTTTTCAGTTGGATTCAAGATTTTCAATCCCTTGCTTGGAAGAAGTTGTGATCACAGTAAGATCACCACTGAATGCAGAACAAAAACTCAACACTCTTGAGTCGTTGGTCAAGTGCAGTAGGAAGTTGCGAAGGATGGTGATCAGGGTCTCACAGATGAAGAGCTGCCAACACAGTGCTGATGATTTCTTTGAAGAGATTTGCAGATTCAAATGCATGAATCATAAGATCATCCGAATTGAATAAATGGGCATCGTTTAACTCATGCCCCTTCACAAAAGCCTTTGATTCTGATTTGTATTTAGGGGAAGCCATTATTGGTTGTGAATGCATCTGTAATTGCAACCTGATTGAAATTGACTATTCTTTAGTTGATTGATTTCCTTATTTTCTCGTTGGTAAGTTTATTGCATTTTCCATCTTTTACTTGCACTTGATCCACCCAACATATTTATGAGCACCTGTTTGGATGCTCATAAAGTCTTAGACTGCACAACCACTTTGTCCAGCTATATTTTGAATGCAAAACAAGAAAATGAGTACACCATGTACTTAATAAGTGACCGTTAAGCAAAGATGATATATCATTGCTAAAATGGTCGGATAAACTATACATTAAAAGGGGGCCTACTGATGGAAGGCTTGGGGCTGATTTAGGCCTGAAGTTTGAATTGATTTAGGCCAATCAAGGTGGGCTGATTTAAAATTTTGATTTTGTTGAGTCCAAGCATGAACTATTGCTAGTGCCATTAAAACCCTTGTTCAATAAATGAAAGAATGTAGGGTATATTTGGATAGTGAATTACAACTGTAATGAACTGTAAAAGGGGTTTTACCCCTTTTACATATACTAAACCAAGAAGTGACCTCTAAATATACTAAACCAAGTCTAGGTAGTCATTTTCCTACATGATGGATATGCTCTTTGTTGGATCTTAAATGGGGTTTTACCCTAAGTACACTTAATATATTAATTTTTTTACATTGGAAGACATTGTTTCCCTCTTTTCTTGGATGACGATGCCTTAGATACTTTTTAAAAAATTCTACGCACATTTACTTTCTTTTATTATTACTCTTGGACAAACTCTTCCTAACTATGCACATTTTTTCAATTTCCTACACACTTTAAAAATGGGTTCTTTTTTCTTTCTTTGAATAATTATGCTTATATGAGTTTTTTGTCAACAAACAAATATAAGAAAATGAAAGATATAGTAAAAACTCAACTTTTAGAAGATAGGTTTTTTTTTTCTTTTTTCTTTTTTCTTTTTGCAAAGATTATGCTCAGATGAATTTGCTTGGAAAGAAATTGATATTTAAAAAAGAGATAAATAACTATACTTTTAGTAGATGAGTTCTTTTTATTTCTTTTAAAGATTAAGTTTAGATTGATTTTTTGTCAAAAGGTAGACTTTATGCCCATTTTTTCAATTTTCTACGCACTTTAAAAAGCACTTCTTTTTTCTTTCTTTAAAAAATTATGCTTATATGAGTCTTTTGTCAACAAACAAATATAAGAAAATGAAAGATATGATAAAAAACTCAACTTTTAGAAGATAGGTTTTTTTTTTTTGCAAAGATTATGCTCAGATGAATTTGCTTGGAAAGAAATTGATATTAAAAAAAAGAAGTAAATAACTATACTTTTAATAGATGGGTTCTTTTTGTTTCTTCTAAAGATTAAGTTTAGATTGATTTTTTTGTCAAAAGGTAGACTTTATGCCCATTTTTAAAATGTCAAACAACATCCAAATGAGATAATTCTAAAGTTATTTTAAAGTTCGTCAAATTAGTTTTCTGATAAACCCAAAACCATTTCTATTATACCTTTAACGAGAGAGTTATGATTGTTTTCTTATGATTGCATGATGTTGAAAATGAAAGTAAATACAAGTTAGACTTTAGGTCCACTTTTTAAATATCTAATGGTCTCCAAATGAGATTATTCTAAAGTTATCTAAAAGTTTGTCGAATTATTTTTCCAATGAGCACAAGATTGTCCCTATTTGACCTATAATGAGAAAGTTATGAACATCTTAGTAAGACCATGGGATGTATTATTTACACAACAATTTAGGCATCGATAACGATTTTGAGTCTATTTTTAAAAGATAAAATGATTTTCAAATAAGCCAATTCCAAAGCCATTTGAAATTGTTAATTTATCTTTCTAATGAGCATAAGATCACCCCAATCTGACCTATAACGATGAAGTTATGATTATTTTCATGGGATCATGTGATGTATTATCCCAACCACGATCTAGGTTTTGTCCAAATCATGATTTGGATTGTGGGCTCATTTTTTAAAGGTCAAACGATTTTTAAATAATTAGTTTTAAAGTCATTTGAAAGATTGTTAAATTATCTTACAATAAGCATAAAATCACCCTGATCTTACTTATAACGAGTGAGTTATAATCATTTTTGTGGCCGCATGATGCATTGTCCAAACTACAATTATTATTTTTTATACTTACAATCTAAATTTTGGACCAACTTTTAAAAGGTCGAATGGTATCCATATAAGATGATTCTAAAGCTTTTTGAAAGTTCATCAAATTATCTTTCTAACAAATATAAAATCACCTCAATCTAACTTATAAGGAGAGAGTTATGATCATTTTCGTGAGACCTTGTGATGCATTGTCCAAACCGTGATAATTGTTTTGTCTAAATTGTAATATGGATTTTGGGCCTACTTTTGAAAAATCAAACAGTATCCAAATGACATGATTCCAAAGCCATTTGAAATTTCATTGAATTATCTTTCTAACAAGTACAAAACCACCCCAATTCAACTAGTAACAAGTGAAGTTGTGCTCGTTTTTATGAGATCGTGAGATGCATGGTCCAAACCATGATTAATGTTTTGTTAAACTGCAATCGTCGTGAGATCGCACAATACATGCTCTAAACTACGATTAATGTCAGTGATCGTGGTTTGGGCAAAACATCGATTGTGATTTGGATAAAATAATGAACACGATTTGGACCATGCATAGCATAGTCTCACGAAAACAAGCATAACACCCTTGTTATTGGTCAAATGAGGGTGATCTTATGTATGTTGGAAAGATAATTCGATGAACTTTTACATAGTTTTAGAATCATCTCATTTAGACACTGTTTGAACTTTGAAAGGTGGATCCAATATTCAAATTGTAATTTGGAGAAAACATCAATCGTAGTTTGGATAATAGATTACGCAATCCCATGAAAACAATTATAACTCTCTCATTATAGGTCAGATCAGGGTGATCGCATGCTCATTGGGAAGATAATTTCACGAACTTGTAAATGGAGATAATTTCACGAACTTGTAAATGGCTTTAGAATCGGCACATTTAAAGACTGTTCGAGCTTTCAAAATTAGTATGTAAAGATGTGTGTGTGATGCGATGTTGAATGCAACACCTATGACAAGCTGCGGTTTCGGCTAAATAAATCCACCTAAACTTTTCCACTTGCAAAACGTAAACTAATTGACCATAGTTTCTGATGGGCGGAATCTGATTATATTACACTCGTAATTGATTAGATGTATGATGTTATGTGATGTAATGTTATGAGCTGGAGAAGCAATGGGTGGAGAAGAAAATAAGTGTCGCACAATATTTATATGAAAGTGAATGGGGCTAATTGAAAGTTGGCCGCTACGATGGAAGGTAGTGTTGCAAGGATTAGATCAAGTGGCTTGGAATTGAGGATCTGGTTGCTCAGGTGGCTAGGGTGTGGGCTGGGTCGGGCTGACCTGGGCGGAACTCTCTTTTATTGCTCTCCTCTCCTTGGAGGGGGGATAGAATGGCTAAGGCTGAAAGGGTTTCTCCTTAAGGAGAGAAGGGTTGTGTTTTTTTGAGATGAGAATGCGTTTTAAGGAATGAGGGATTCTCCTCTTCTTTTTTCTCCTTGAAATGTGAAAGGGAGAGTGATATTTATAGCCCTCAAGCCTAGTTTTATAGTAATTCTTGTCAAATCCAGGGTTTAAAAAGTTTGGATGGTCTAGATTTGAGATAGCCATGTAGCATGATCTCAACGGTTAGATTGTGTGGCTCATATCATAATTTTGGCCCAAGGGAGGGGCACCGAGGTCCTTTCACATTGTCACAAGATTGGTGCTTGCAAAAGGGGGCTTTCCACTTACGTTGGAGTCTCCTTTCAAACAAGGAGCTTGCCACATGGCTAGCAACGCCCACAAGTGACTCCCTGACATGTGAGCTCTCTCAAACATATGGAAACCCTTGCTCCATGGGTATCCTATGGTTGTTCTCCCGAATTTTCCTTGGGCCTTAGAGCTTGGGCTTGGCCCTATTTTAACATTGGACTTCACTGGATGGTGAATTAGGTGAGTTAACTCAGCAAGTTGACTGGATGAGTTAACTCGTTGAGTCAAACGTCAAGATTTCTAGGGTTTAAGCCATTTTACATTTTTAGGGTTAGGGCTAGGTTTGAATCTTAACTTAGGTTCATGGTTTAGGTTTTGGAGAAATTGGCTCAGTCAAACTTAATCAGCTTGTCAGCTTGGGGTAGGGTGTCTACAATACGTTGGGTCGACAGTAACTTGTAATCTCAACATTACTCATTTCTCACTTATCAGTGCACTCTTGGGTCAAGCACCCCACCACTCTCAGTCATGTCGGTGATTCTGTTTTAGTGATAAGTTTTAACTTTTTGGCGCCCATCTTCAATTTTCGTTCGATATAACATTTATTGCACCTTCGAAAGTCCTTGATTCTAAAAGCAAAGAAGAATTCATTAGAAGAATATCCTCCAACTTCCACAAATCACCTGACAGCGCATTCGATGGTTGGTTAAATAGACAGTTGGTTGTACGCACCGCTCTATCCCGACACCAAGGGTCGGTGGCTCTTGGTTTGAATCGGATTCCAAATCTGTTCTAGCACGGCTACAAATCTCACACATGACGCACTTAGCTGAACTCTAGACCAACATACTTGGAGCTCTTTAATCTTCCTCATATGTATAAAATGTCTAGGCGGTCACTAGCTAAAGATATTTATAGCCACTCTCCACATTTGTTGATGTGGAAATAACCATTTGGGCTTATAAACAAATGTGGCTTATCAAGTAACATCATATATTAATTGTTTGTCATGCATTGGTCATTAGTTGTGCACGCATCCTCAGTCAAGTGAGAGTTCTTTGTAGAACGTCGTGTGTAAACAATCATTATCTCTTTTTTTTTTTTCACTTGAATGTATATAGTGCTTGATGAAAATCAAATATTGTTATTACATCACTTCATAGCTCTTGATCGATTAAGGCAATAAAGATATACTTTGTATCATGTGCATACACATTATTTATTTCGGTTATAACTATTATCAGCAGTGAGGCTGCGAAGATGAGTAGCCGGCTCTGTCATGAGATATACGATGCAACCGATTCTATCACATGAGCCAGATATACAACATGTGTTCCATGATGATAGCCCATTCTACTTATCCTTTTCTAATTATTTATGATTTTTTGAATTCTGGCCGTACTCATACGGCCGGAACACACCGTTAGAACATCCTGGGAAAAAGAAAATTGTCTTTTATTGAGATTTTTATATCATGCATGCGTCATTATCTACATATCGAGATATGATATGGTAAAATCATGCAAAAATAGCTTCATCACTGTCGGTATGAACAGATCAATGGTCTGGCCTTGAAACTGAAAACCTGCAAAGGTATGATCCACAACGTATCATTTGATTCCTGTCCACTTACATGGTCGCATGGTATGGAGCCGAAGTGTAGGACCCACCTGTCTGTAGTGGGCAGAGGACGCCAATGGAAACGGATTGGCTACTCCCCCTGCCACCAGCCCGGTCGCTGGTGGTCGGTGCTCTGTGAGCCCACCATGATGTATGTGTTTCATCCATTCCGTTAATCCATTATTACAGATCATTTTAGGGTTTATCATAAAAAATTAGAGGATATAAATCTCAGGTGGTCCACACTACAGGAAAACAATAATGATTGGATATCCACCATTAAAATCCTCCTATGGCCTACTGTAGTGCTTATTTGATATCCAATCTGTTGATTATGTCATATAGACCCAGATGAAGTGAAAAATCAAATATCAGCTTGATCCAAAACTTTCATGGCCCTCAAAAAGTTTTTAATGGTTGACGTTCATTCAACATTGTTTTCTGTAATGTGGTCCACTTGAGATTGGGAAACACTTAACTTTTGGTCTCCTACCAAAGAATGATACAGAAAAATAGATGGACGTCATGGATGAAACAAATACCTCATGGTGGGGCCCACAGTGCACCGACCACCAGCCTGATGGTGGCAGGGGGAGTATACAATCCGTTTCCGATGCGAATGATCACCGACGGGAACCGGACGTGGATTGACCGCATGAAGATCCTGCTGTCGGACGCTAGGTGAGGCCCACCGTGATCTCTATGAGAAATCTACCCCGTCCATTCGTTTCACCCGATCGTGTTAGGACGTCAACCAAAAAATGAGCCAGATCCAAAACTCTGTGGACCTCACGACAGGAAACAGTGGGATTGAATGGCCACCGTTGAAACATTCACAGGCCACAGAAGTTTTGGATCAGGCTAATATTTTGTGTTTTCAGTTCATCCCACTGAAAATGACCTTATGAACGGTTTGGATGGCATACAAACATCACAGTGGCCCCCGTAAGGGTAGGCATTTCCCTCCCCACCTTTTCCTGTTGTGTAGCCCACTTGAGTTTTGGATCTGCGTAATTTTTCGGCTCATGCTCTAACATGAACCGGAGAAACGGATGAACGGGGTGGATTTCCCACAAACATGACGATGGCCCCCACCTTGCATCCGATTGCAGGCAATCTGCGTTCTCATGAACCATGCCAAAGGTGGGCCCCACCATGAAGAACTCCCGCTGCCATAATTAGGCCGAAGTGCAAACTGGATCAGAC
Organism: Magnolia officinalis; assembly: GCA_021015155.1. Taxonomy (NCBI): domain Eukaryota; kingdom Viridiplantae; phylum Streptophyta; class Magnoliopsida; order Magnoliales; family Magnoliaceae; genus Magnolia; species Magnolia officinalis. The sequence continues at coordinate 15,107,015 of JAJHSJ010000004.1, read as the reverse complement.
TATTATTTGACAGATCTGATTTAAAACGTCCACTCTTCTCCTACAGCATGTCTGGACCGCTGGATGACTGGACCAGCCTAATTCTCGTGCCTGGTGATGGGCCCACCTCCTGCAGGCCTCGGAGGCGAACGCACCTTAAACGTTGGCACATGTGCCCGATTGTAGATGAACGGTTTATAAATATTGACCAATGGTCCAGATTCTATGTTGTGGATTGCCTGAGGAGGTCCTCTGATCTCACAGGGAGCGGATTAGATGTGACCTGGGTAACATGTTAATGGGTGATGTTTCCCTGACCGTGGAGCCCACGTTGATATATGTTCTTTATATCCACTCCGTTCATCAGTTTTTCAAGCTCATTCTAGGAAATGGTAACAAAAATGAAGCAGATCCAAATTTCAAGTGGACCACACCAGAGGAAACAGCTGTATATGAACACCTACAATTAAAAACTTCTTAGGGCCCACCGTAACGTTTATTTGCCATCCAACCTTTCTATAAGGTCTCAGAGACCTGGACTAAGGGAAACAGAAATATCAGCTTCATCCAAAACTTTTGTGGCCACAGTAAAATTTTAATATCCCTACTGTGTGGTCCACGGATCTGCATCATTTTTGGGACCATGGCCTAAAATGAGGGGACTGATGGATGGCGTGAGTAGGACACATGATCAGGGCAACACCCACTGACGGGTTACCGGGGTCACACCTAATCCGCTCCCTATCTCACACGTGTGCCTCGTGCACTCACTTGAGTGGGCACGATTGTGAAAAAAGGACGCCAAACACGTGCGATGGGTCCACCGACGCAGGGATGAATCTTATCAACGGTCAATGAAAGATTTGGTGGTAATGGAATGTGGAGCCCACTTTCTAACTTTTAGATGGCAGCAAGACGAAGGGACCGATTAGAATCCCTCTCAGTGCAAGCTTCTTACGTGTGAAACCGTATCTTTGTCGGATCAAAAAGATCTGATGGTGGTGGGAAGTACGAGTGAATTGCATCATAGTCAACGATCAGATGGTGGTGGAAAGTGGGACCCACTTGCTCACTTTTAAGTGATAGCAGCAAGATCAGTCCAGTTTCCACTTTGCATTTCCATTCATTCCCGATGGCAGAACCCTCGCTCGGCGCCTACCCATTTCCCGATTTCGAGATTGGACGGATCAAACAAAGTAGACACCATTTTGCTCAACGGTACTGCCAACGCCACCTGGAGTGGTAGTGTTGTGATGTGTTGGGCTCTGTGGGCCCATGTTGATGTGTGTCGTTTTATATACGCGCCAAAGCTCAAGTGGACCACACTACAGAGGAAATAATGACATCCGCCGTTGAAACCTTCCTAGAGCCCCACCGTATGTTTATTTGTTATACAACACCTGTTGATAAGGTCACACTCACACAGTCCTGGATGAAGGGAAAACACAAATATCAGCTTGATCCAAAACTTTTGTGCCCTAATGATGGACATTCAATCCCTACTGTGTGTGGTCCACTTGAGCTTCATCTCTGCTTCATTTTTGGGTTTATTGCCTTAAATGAGAATGAGCTAGAAAAATGGATGGACGGCGTGGATATAAACACGCATTCATCAATATGGGCCCCACATCACTCAACACCCACCTGATCAGCATCCAAAAGACTAATGCAGCAACACCTGAGGGCTATTAGATGTATGACAGTAGAAGGTTAAAAACTTAAAAGGAGATTAGAGGGATCATGAGCATGGATTTGAGTCGGATGCAACTCAGCTGAGTTGCCTCAGACAGTCAGTTCGGCATGCTGAGTCAGTAGTAAAAATAGACTCAACCGGGACGAGTCAGCCCTTGACTCGTGAGTTGACTCATGAGAGTATGAGTTTGCCGAATAGTATTCAAATCATGCCAGTCAGTCTGTTCTCCAATGCCAAAGCATCGGGACCTTTTGCAGATATTTTGGGGGTGTTCTTATCTTGGTTTCTACTTATTCAGCATTGAAGCATGTTCAGTCAAAAAGTAAAGAGTATTTTTAGTTTTCAATTGGGCTAAAAGTCCGGCGGGTTCAATCCAATTAACCTGTGACTGACCCGACATTGAGTTAGGCATGGGCATGATTTATTGGGTTCGGTCTTGGGCTTGGGCTATACGAACACCAACCCGATAAAACTTGGGTCGGGCTAAGGTTGAGGTCTCAGGTTGCCTGATCCAACCCAAACCTAATTAATATATAAGTTACTTAAAAATTATAATTAAATGTAAATCGTCTGTGTTGAAGGCACTGGAAATTCCAGTGCCGTCGGGTCTCATCGGTCCATGGCATTTTCGATGACTCAAGCTAACAAGATATACCAGATTTCTCTCCCAAATAAATTGTGTGCTACACAACATGACTTTTAAAGGAGTATTTGTCCTATATTTTAGCTCATTTGTTTAGAGAAATAAAGTTCTTTATGATAAAAAACTACATATATAATTAATAAAATCATAGGTACAAAAAATAAGACATGTATTGAAATATAATAGACTAATGTAATAACAAAAATATTAGCATGTATCCACCTGACTAACCCAACCAAGCCCGCTTGGGTTGAGAATTCTCAACCCGAGGTTATTGGGTTGGGTTAGGGTTGAGGTATACGAACCTTCGGTTGGGCTAGGGTTGAGCACCAACCCGGCCCAACCAGCCCGACTTTCACCCTAGTTTTCAATATCACACAAAACTAATTATCAAGTTTGCTCAATCCACCCTTAATGTAGACCGTCCATCATGCAAGGCCCAACTTTGAAGTAGGCCATCCATTAAGTAGGACCTGTCTTAGATGTGGGTCATTCATCATTAGGGGCCGATGTGAACTGTCATCATGTGGGCCCACCTTGATACAGGTCATCTATCATGCGAGGAATACCACCAATGCCATTGTCCATCATGTGAGGCCCACTTTTAATATCCACCACCCATCATGTGGACCCTTCTTTTATATGGACGACCATCCATCACATGTAGAGAGAGAGACAGAACTTACATGAGTTTAGAAAATTAAATGAGTTAAGAAAATTACTTATTGGGTGGTATCCAAAGTGGCCTTTTATGCTCCCAATCCATCCATCTTGCTAAATAATCTCTGAGGTCCGTTAGATTCTGGATCCGATCAGCTGATTAATAGATGGATTTGAAACCTCCAATCAATCTTGCTAGATCGATTCTGAGGTCTGTTAGATTCTGAACTAGATCACCCAAATTAACTAGCCCTCGACCCATCAAATGCATAGGAAGTAAAGACAGGTAATCCATGGTGAGAAATTATATGATTGATCCATCATCCAAGGACGTGCGCAATATGCTTGGGTCTTTCAGTTAGTAAAAGTGGGGCCCAATATTCAGCCATCCAGACCATAGGTTTGTTCAGATCATGCCCCAAAAATATATTCATAGGATAATCACAACCTGTCAGTTTGCGTTTTGGAAACAGAAGGTCAGGAAGAGAAATGCGGGACTGGTAAATACTCAACTGAAAAAGACCCAAGGTTGGTGGCCAAGCTCTTTCCATCTAGGAGAGTTTTTGAGGCATGGTCCATCCATGGCACGTTGCAATGAACCAAAACAGCCCAGATAATTATGGGCCCCACTTGCACAACTGGATTGATACTTAATAATTATAATTTAAAAATAAAAAATAAAAAATCAAGAATAGGAATAGGTATTTAACACAGTTAAAATAGGTATGAAGTAAAAAAAAATATATAAAAATTGGGATCAAACTGTTAGGTGCTTGTTAGGTACATCTCTCCCTGTGGTAGTGGTTGCAGGTTCGATCCCCTTCTTCCTCCACCATTTTCAATTCTAGACTGACTCAGTTCGAGTCACCGCAATTCATGTCAAATCAACTGGATAGTTACGTAAACTCGACAAGTCGTCCCGAATCGAGTCAGGGCCCAGGACCCGGTTTCCCAGAGACCTGGCTCAAAATCTGGCAGAGTCGAGTCAGACAAGTTACAAATCAGCTCAACAAGTTTTTAGAACTATGCTTGCAGCTGTACCTTCTGCATTCAAAAAGTCAAAAATTAACATTGGTCTAGTAAATGAATGAATGAATCAGACAGAAAGCAATCATGATGATCTCTCTCTGAAAAATACGTACAAGACCTGTGATAAAATCACCGCATACATGCAATGCACGAACGCACACATTCTCCCATTTCCACAAGAAAAGGCCAAATATCTATCATACCTCTGCTCAGAAATTTTTCCTGTGCAAGAGAGCTTAAATGGAAGAAGAAAAATGGGGTTCAAATCTTTAATTCAACAAAAATAAAATAAAAAAATTACACCGTGGGACATAACAAGCAGTCAGATAAGCTTCTTCTTTTCGAAGTAGCCCCTCAAGTGCCACAACTGGAATGCCGAAACCCCTATGCACATACCCAGAGACATGATACTGAACAATGCAACTCTAGAATTAGTGAGTTCGTTCACTGTCCTCATCTCAGCTTCCCTGCATTTGGGCATCAAGCATTATTCCCACATATATGTGATGAATGGAAGGATGCAAGCATCCATCTGATACAAGCGTTTGATCCACAACTGCAGATATATTACCTGTTCTTGAGATAGAGTAAATTCTCATGGATGGCCTCCACTGCCCCTTCTAGTTTCCTCAGCTCGAGCTCAACACCCTACACTTGCAAAAACCACAATCAAGGATGTGCAAATCCAAACATGCATAAACACAAACACCTGAATACACGAGTATGCATCAGGTTCATGCATAAGAATGTTCTAGTTCAATTGTTTACCTCTATCTTTTCTCTCCTGGCAACAGAAAGCCAGTCCCTTGCCGCAATTCCAATCTTCCATTCAAGATTGACACTAGATGTAATGCCTTTGTTATGGCCATCTACCCAGAAACATGCCAAATAGCTGCCAGCCTCTGGAGTTGTAAATGCAAACTGACCCGACTTTACATTTTTTTGGTAATGAAGGTTGTTTCCCAATGGTGATGTTACCTACCAAGAACAACCCAGTGTAAGGCTCGTTAACTTGCAGCTCAAGTACATACATATAGGAAAAAAGGGAGGAAAAAACAGATGGTGTGAAATTTATTCCAATTCAACAGAAACCAAACCCTCTTGATTATGTTAACAGCTATCACTCAAGGGTTATGTGCTGAGGTTGCAAATTACAGTTACCGTATGGAGAATTATTTGTTCTGGCAGAGAGTGACACTTGATGTGGAGGCAGTTAGAAATTGTACACCTGGCATATATTAACTCAAATCAAACTATCCAAATTGAGGAGCCTACTGTAGATAAATAAGAATGGTTGACTGATTCTTACCTCTGATTGTTGGCAATTTGTTTGCTGAATTTGGACCATTGGCTGTTTTTTTATCACAACCATCCATAGGATGTCCACCAATTGGCTGGTTAAGTAATCAAATTACTGCAATTTTTTAGTTTATAGTCTATCTAAATTGTGCCCCACAATTTGGACTGTTTAATTCAGTTATCTGTTGCTGCTTGCAATTTATTAGTGCCTGCAAATCGACCATCACACTCTTTATGTACACTATTCCCTGTGCATCATCAGATGTGGTTGGTAAATCAAAATTAGATTCATTTACCTGAATTGAGAAGGATGTCCCATGGTGTATGTCGTTTATAGATGATATAGTTTTGATTGACAAGACGAGGGTGGGGGCAAACACAAAGCTAGAACTATGGAATGATGCTTTAGAATCTAAAGGTTTTTAATTTAGTTAACTAAGAGCATATGGAATGCAATTTTAATAACAATGTGTGTGGAAGCAAGGAATTAGTGGAGATTTCTGACCAAGAAGTATCCCAAAATGACCTTTTTTGATATCTTGGGTTGATAATTCATGAGAGTGGCGATTTTTGATATCTTGGCATGATAATTCATGAGAGTGGAGATTGAGAAGGATGTCGATCATAAAATTAGAGCTTGGTGGATGAAGCGGAAATGTGCCTCTCAATTTTATATGATCTCAAGCATACCAATCAAACTATAGGAGAAATTTCATAGGATAGCTATACGACCACCCATGCTTGACAACTTGATGGGAGAGAGCAATTCAGTCCGCCAATACACCATCCAGGACACTAGGCCTAAGCCTTGCTCCTGGTGGGTGCACACCTGTTGAAGTCCTCGTGAATATGCAAGAGGGGGTGGGGGCATATACAAAGGATGGAAGCTTGGTCAAATAGGCAATAATTATGAATGGAGTTTTTATGGGACAAAGTGGAAAGAGACTGCATTCATTGTGTATGTAATGCAGGTGCATTTTCACACCGGGCTCGAGTGGGGTAGCCTGTGAGATGCGGGGACACACTCGGGGTGGGGGGCCCATGTGAGGCGGGCCCCATGTGATTTGAGGCCCACGAGGAGGGTTTGGACGAGGTCCTAACCCATGAGATGTGGGGCCTGGGCTATGAGATAAAGGGATTGATTCGCCATGCTTTAACAGTTCGAGCTTTTAGAGCAAGTGGTTAGTTGTTCTGCATCAAAGTGGTATCAGAGTGGGAGGTCTTGTATTCGAGACTCCTCACGGGGGTGATTAATGCAGGGGCATTTTCACACCGGGCACGAGTAGGGTAGCCTGTGGGATGCAGGGACACACTCGGGGTGGGCGGCCCGTGTGAGGCGGTACCCATGTGATTTGGGGCCCACGAGGGGGGTTCGGATGAGGTCCTAACCCATGAGATGTGGGGCCTAGGCTATGAGATAAGGGGATTGATTCGCCATGCTCTAACAGTTCGAGCTTTTAGAGCAAGTGGTGGTTAGTTGTTCTGCATCAGTATGCAAACCAAACATGGATGAGTCTGAAAGAGGCACCTATGGATTGGTTTGCCAGCTTATACCATGTTCATAAACGAAGACCGGATCATAAATAGTCTAGTTGAATGTGCTTTCTTCATAAAGACTGGAAAATCAAGTACTTATATTGTTTTGCCCACCACTGAGAATAATATCATTATAGTTAGTGATAACACTAATAAAAAAAACGAAGGGGTCAACATGGAAATCTAATTTTTAGATAACAGATTCAGTTGGTCTGAACTGTTTCTTCGGCATCGAAAGATGATCAAATGAAAGGCATGATAAGGTTAACAAAATATATTCCATGAGTTTGGTTCACAAATGTGGATTGAAAGCAGTGAGACCATGATTTATTTATTTATTTTTGAATGGTCATTAAGAGAAAGACTACCCCTACATAAATAGACAAAAGAATTAAGGCCAAGGAAGAACAACCTTGAAAATCCAACGTAGTCCCACAATATTGGGGCAGCTCTTATTATCTTATGCATACTATGCCTAACATACCACTCCTGTAGATCAGTGTTGTCAGCTCAATGCCTAGAACAGGACACTCTGAAACAACAAAAACAATTTTCAGATCTGTCAAAGGAGCTGTGACCAACAATTTAACAAATTAAGGTCATGAAATTGTTCAATATGCAGATGCTGCCAGATTTTGTACCTTTCCCTGGATATATTTAATTTCCTACAGTAGTACGAAGCTTACTGTGTACTAGAAAACACAGACTGAAGCTATAAAGCAAATTCATACAAGGAGCTCTTCATGACAGAACCAACAACACAAGTGCAGATGTTGAATGGCCTGTCATCTAGATAACGGGAGAACAATATTAGATTTTTGTAGATCTTTCCAAGGAGAAATTTAGTTTGATGCATTGTTCGAGTTATAGGTATTGGTACAAGTTTTGTTGGTTGGGGATACAGAAACAAAATTGTTATCGCTGATAACCAAAAATGCAGCGAAACATGGGGAAAACAGTGGAATTTTTCAGTAAAACTGTAGGAAATGCTAAAATACACATTTGCATATTTAGGAATCAAAAAATTGTAAAAAGAATGCATACATAATATGTTTCCATTTAATGGGCACCTAAAAGTATGTGTTGTCATAAGAAGTTATTCCAATAGTAACCAAAAATGAGTTTATATAATACAAATGCAAGTATCATATAATAACTAGGACATGTAAAAGTAAATGAACTCAAAGACGCATACATCCATGATCTATATAATACAAATGCACGTACCATACATCCTCCATCCATGATCTATCCATCCATCCATGCATGCATACATTATACGCATACAAACATGAATTTCATCATACGACCATGGGCCCTTTTTGTTATAATAGTTTGGTTTGAAGTCCCCTTTCACAAGACAAGGGTATTGTGGTTTTCTGGACAGGGAATTGACACTAGAGTAGACACATTCGCATGTGATACTAAAGGGTTGGAAACGACAGCTTGTGAATTGTCTTGTGAAAGATTTACAGATGAGCTCGATGTAGATCCCTTCTTTGTTCTTCGTTGAGCTTCCACAGCCAACATCATGGGTAGCTTCTACATTGTGATGATTCATCCTGACATATTTATGGCTACAAGTGCAGGTTCCCATGAATTAGGTAAATTGTGCAATACAATGGAAACCTGCATTCTATTTGGAATTAGATTTCCAAGGGCCACTAATTCTTTCGCAATGACCATCATCTTATGTACATAATCGATCACCAAATCTGTTTCCTTCATCGTTGTTAAATTGAACTTTTCTACTAATTGTTGAATGTATGTATCAGACACGTTCCCATAAGCTCGTGCAACTGCTTCAAACATGCTCTTCGCAATAGCAATTGATTCATATATTATTTCCAGATCCATATCCATAAAGGTTAACATGGTGGACCTGGCTAGTTTATCATCACTACAGCCGTCCAATTAAATGGTGGCTCAACTAGCATATCAGTATCTAGGACAGATCTTGTCATGGAAGAGAATGTGCCTAATTCTCCTTTTCCATATGGTGTATTTCGTGTTGTTGAGTCATTCAGTTTTGCTCAACTCATTGCTTACAACTCTTAAAATCATTCTACTAAACAGAGAGTAACAATATATTACAATTTAGGAATAAAGTCTAAATATATGTATAAGAGTGTCTTAGTTTAAAATGATTAAGCGGGCTCCTTATTGGGCCTATATTTACAACAAAGGTATCCAGATGGCACAGTGGTTAAGACTACACTGCTCTTTTGAAGAGGGGTTCGGATGCTATTAGAAGCGCCAATCCCACTATCCCTTTTTTTAAGGGGAGTATATTAGTTATGTAGTCCTTAGACTACCAAAATCAAGAAGAAGGGTTTTCAAACCCTAATACCCAGCAAAACGAAAAAGGTGCGCAACCCTCTTCTTTCTCTTCTTCATTTTTTTTTAACCAAAAAAAAAAGAAAAAGTAAAGGTTGTAAAATCATTATCTTTAAAATATATATATTTTTTTAAGGAGAGAGTCTTATAGAGACGGTTTCAGAAATTCCGATCGAATCGAAAGGATTTTGATCGTTTAGGAATTCCGATCAAATCAGAAATTCCCTTCTTTTTTAGTCCACTTAGATATATAAAAAAATCCCCGATTGGTCTCTAATTCTCAAATGAGAAATTTCCCTACTTTCTTTTTTTATTAACTGAATGAATCCCTGATATATTTTTTCGATTAAATCGTATTCAGAAATTGTTGCTGATTTTCTCGACGATCCTTTCAGTCAAAATTGATCTCCAATGCTCAACTAATTTCAGAGCCTCCCTTTTTTTTTATTAAACATTAATTTTGTTTTAACTACTGAGTTGACTCGAATTGAGTCAAAATTTTTTTTTTAAAAATGGTGAATTGACTTGACTGATCACAGTGAGTCAAGGTCACTCCCCTCGATTCACTCAAGTTCTCTGAATGGATGATTTGACTCGACCAGGTTTCCAGTAATATGGCTCAAAACTTGCAGAGTCAAGTTGACTCGGTCAACTTCTGAGTCAATTTAATTGAGTTGTTGTGTGGACCTGGTTTTATTCCACACACTGTTGAGCCGAGTTTCTCTATAGTTGTGAGCAACTATGTTAATTACAACTACCTTCAAAATATATATATATATATTGATTGGAATTTTAATTGTAAAAAATAAAAAATAAAAAATAAAAAATCGCTGACTTGGATGAAGGATATAAATCATTTAGAGCTCTAATATATATATATATATATATATATATATATATATATATATATATATATATATAACATATTCCCTGTAGCTAAATTTACATCTACTACAATACTAATGCCAATAGTTGCCAATCTAAACTTAGAATTGATCAAATGGATGTTAAAGCAACATTCGTAAATGGAGAATTAAAGGAATATATATATATATATATATATATATGAAAGGTCGGAACCATTGTCTAGATGACTGTTTTAGGCCATATATATATGACTCAAGCTAAGGATACATAATATAAAGAGAAAAGGACAAAGTATATCCATTAAAGAAATCTTTATATGGCCTAAAACAGTCATCTAGACAATGGTTCCAACCTTTCATAATGTCGTCATAAATACGGTTTTGTCCCAAATATATATGATAATTGTGTATTCATTGGATAGTGGGAATTCCTTTGTTATCCTATCATTGTATGTAGATGACATACTATTAATAAATAATGATCTAGATAAAATTATTTAAATAAAAGAATGGCTAAAGACTTAGTTTGAAATGAAGGACATGGAGAAGCATCCTATGTGTTAGGAATTCAAATAACAAGAAATAGAGACAAAAATAAAATTAAATTTATCTCTAGAATCATACTTAGAAAATGTATTAAAGAAATTCAAAATGAATAGCTGCAAATCTATAGAATCTCTCATATAAAAATGAACAAATTTATCAAAAGGTATGACACCTACAAATGATAAAGAGACAAATGAAATGAAAGAAAAACCTTATGCACAGGCTATAAGAAGTATAATGTATACAATGTAATGTAACAGGCCCAACCTTAGCTTCGTAACATGACTAGTTATTAGATATTAAAGCAATTTAGGGATTGCACATTGGATAACGGTTAAACATATTATGTGATTGATAAAGACATCAGAGCACCATTCAGGGTCTACCAGAGGAGGAGGAGATCATCACTAGTTTCCCTTTGGATGGATTACCATCATGTGGACCCGAGTGGGCTGAGCGGACTGTTTTAATTACCTTACATGCATTTGATGTGTCTTCGAAGACCTTACACTGCGAAGATGCATGTGGGCTGCATTCTTAAGGAGTCTAGACCGTTAGATCGAGTGCATGCATTGATTGGACCGTTGGATCACGCATATTGGGCAATTTGACCACTTTCGATCATGGCCCACCTCAATCGTGGACACTTTAGGACTTAAGTGTCTTGGTTTTTATTTAAATTTATTAGGATTTAGTTTATTTGTCATTTTGGACTTTTTCTGAGCTTTGCTTTATGTTTTGTTCTAGGTTTAGGTGCATTTTAGTATATAAAAAAAACATTAAGTAGGGCTATTTTTGTAAATTTCTACATTTGAGACTATAAAAGAGAAGGGGAGCGTGTAAACCTCTCAATGCTATTGTTTCATGAAATTTCAAAGTTTATCTTATTTCTTCATGCGATTTGAAGGTTTTTCCATGAGATCTGTAAATTGTGTGATTCTATTCCTATTCAACAGAGGTGTGAGGCTTACATGGTTCTTCATATTCTTTCTTTCTATCTAAATGAGGTATTTTCTTCAAAACCCCATATTCTCTTCTTTCATTTCCATCCAAATCATCATTTTCTTCATCTTCTCATCATCCAACCACAACCCCAACCAAACCCTAGCTTGAAATTCCCAAAACCCAAACCACCCACACATGTGATGGCACGGCCACACATGCGAGCCCAAGGCTGACTGTACGGAAAACTCTTCAATCCCAAAATCCACAACTCCCATGAACCCTAAATGCCCAAATCTCAAGTTTTCTCCCCCCTACCCTAGTCTTAGGACCTACTCGTCATCCCCTTGAATGTTGACCGTGCCTATGGTAAGTTGGAAGTCCTATCCTTCCATTGGGACTAGTTTTAATTGATTTATATGGTTTCATAGTATGTGGGTATATGACTTAGGTTAAATCAGATTTTGTTTCTTATTATTTACTCTTAATCATGATGTAGGTTAACATCTTTTGCTATTTGGATTACTTCATGGACTCTTTAATAATCTCCAAGTATGTGGGAATATGACTTAGGTTAAATCAGATTTTGTTTCTTATTATTTACTCTTAATCATGTTGTAGGTTAACATCTCTTGCTATTTGGATTACTTCATGGACTCTTTAATAATCTCCACGTTTTATGCTAGCATTAAATCATGTGTCATGCATCAAATTTGGTATCAAAGCCCAAAGGTTTAGCATAGATTATTTGTGTTACATCTAGGTTGAGAGTCGCATCTAGGTTAGAACTTTACAACTAGGTTTGTTAGCACATCCAATGCATGTAAAGTTCAGGATCATATTGCTGAATTTTCTGTTAGCATTTTCAAATTATACTATTGCTGAATTTTCAGTTAGTGTTTTCAGAATATACTATTGCTGAATTTTCATATTGGTAATCTTCTATTGTCCTATCGCTGAAATTTCATAGTATTTTCATATTGATAGCTTGCTGATTTTTCAGAATAATGTCTTCATTGCGTCCAATTCGGCGTCTAGGTTAGTCATTGTCTTTGTCATAACATCACCCTGGGATCTAAGTTTCCCCTTGAGAGTTTTCCTTGTATATGCCCACTCGTTCTGGATGTGGTTTTGGCTTACATCCTACTATGAATCTAAAGCAGATTGCCGAGGCCTTCAACGCCATCAACAACCGTCTGAAGGCCACTGAGGCTCACAATAGGATCACCGCTACTCACTTGACCGCGACCAACGCGCGTGTCAACCAACTTGAAGCCTCCCTTCAGGCGAACCCCAACACTGGAGAAGATGTCCAATCTCAAGTTGGGGATCAAGTTGAAGGACGGGGACGTGGTAGAGCGCATGTGCAACCATATTGTGAGGAGCGTCATGACCGCCATGACGCAAATGCACATGCCATGAAGAGGCATGAAAGTAAATGCCCCTAGTTTTGATAATCTCCTGGATCCCAAGGCATTTCATAACTAGATGGCAGACATGGACCACTATTTTGAGTAGTATGATATGTCCGATGCCTGTCGTGTAAGGTTTGCCAAAGTTGGTGGGCCAGGCCAAACTTTTTTGGACCAACACAAAGCGTAAGACTGAGAGGTTTGGAGATGCCTCAGTTGTGCATTGGGTAGAGATGAAAGAAATTCTTAAAGAAAAGTATCTCTCTCTCTCTTACCATCACAAACTCAAAAAAGTACTATACCTTTAGAGTAAAATCGATGTCGTTCTCTAGTTAGTATCTATAGTTAGTATGCTAGAGGGATACTAAGGTACATTTAGACTGGGTAGGCACATTAGGAAATCCCAAAAAGGATAGAGACTTGACCATCAAAGGACAAGGCTCTATTCAATGTCGTTCAGTGGCAGTCAATTCACCAAGGAACTATGCTCGTGTCTGATTACATCGCCAAATTTGAGGAATATATGATGCAATGTGACATTAAGGATGACCTAATTATCATACTCTCCTGTTTTAGAACGGGCCTCCGATTCAACATAGCGAGAACTCCTTTCCCATGACATTGGCACCTTAGAGCAAATGTACCAAGTGGTACAAAACCTTGAGTACTACCTCAAGCCGCAACTTGGGAGGTGATTTGACTCTAGGGATTTAAATGTGAAGACTACGCTCCAGGGAGCTAAGTCTAACGTCGGGAGTCAATCCAAGTGCCATTTTGGATCTCAATCCAACCCTAGGGATGTTAAGGGTAAAGGGATCGCTAGTACAAGCTCTAGGGGAGTTGAGTTAGTATGGTGCTTCAATTGCCATAGAGTCAGTCATTTTGTGCATCAATGTCTCTCGAAAGAGAGGAACAAGTCCCTCGTGATTGGCAAATGTGAGTAAGAGGAAAATTGAACAGGGTGATTATGAAGAAGGTCTATCAGCCTGACCTGACTAGTGTTGGTGATGAAGATGTTGAGGAGACTGAGATCGTGCCAATTGCAGTAGTGAGATGTGCCTTAGCATAGGCCAAGGAGAGCGACGAGTGGCGCAAAAATGCCGTCTTCCATACTTATGCCAAGTGTGGGGGAAGAGATGCAAAGTGATCATTGATACTAGCAGTTGCACCAATGTGGTTTCTAGTAGCACCATGGACCGCTTGGGTTTGCTAGTCATTCCTCACCCTTAGCCCTATCGAGTCGCATGGGTTGATGCATCTTCAATTCCGGTTTCTCAACATTTGCTCATTCCCATCTAATTTGGTTCCTATACGGACACGTTGTGGTATGATGTTTTGCCTATGGATATAGGTCATGTCATCTTGGGTAGACCTTAGTTGTACGACAATGACGCAACACTATTTGAATGCTCGAATACATGTTCTTTATGTATGAAGGCAAAAGGATTATCTTTAAGCCTCTCCTGCCCAAAAGCACCCCAGAAAAGGATGACGTCAAGAAACGTGATCCTGAACATGTGGGGAAATTCCAGTTTGAGTCTCTTCCTATAAAAAAATGCCAAAGAGTCTAACAGGGACACTATAGTTGATTTGACAGTGTATGTCCACGTGGCAATTGAGGTCACACCTAAGGTTAGTATGGAGATGCCACTTGATGTTACACCCGAGGGTAGTATAGAGTTACCACCTAAGGTGAGTCTAGTATTGGGGGAGTCTATTCATGTTATCCCAGAGGATATACCAGATGAGCTTACACCCGTGTGGGACATTCATGCATTGACTTTACCAAACCTTCCTCACAATCAGATGAGTCCCAGGAACGAAGTGGATTTGGAATTACAAATAGACGAGCCTAGGACCCCTATAGATCTCATACCCATGTCAGTGTCCCATAGGCCATCAGAGGCTGCACATGCATTTGCACGCCCCATTCATGACGTGCATGTGAATATTAGAAAAAGAATCAATATAAGTAATGAAAAATACAAAATGATTGCTGACTCATGCCCCATTCATGACGTGCATGTGAATATTAGAAAAAGAATCAATATAAGAGTTTGATGTGGGAGATGAAGTAATGATTAAAATATGTCCAGAAATGTCTCCACAAGGAACCATAAAAAATAAATTTACAAGCCCATATCGCTAGACCGTATAAAAATCTTGATAGAATGGGTTCGAATGCTTACTTGATAGATATTCCACCTAACATGAGTATCAGTTCCAAATTTAATGTGGAAGATCTTGTACCGTTTCATGGACCCTCACATGAATTTTGATGATGACCCCCATGACCTATCCCATAGCCCCTGAACATTACTGACCTCTCTTCTCACACAAACCATCCATACCTATAAGAAGAGAGGAAATAAGGGATATTTTAGATGAAGGGGTTTTCACTAGACATGGCGAATATTAGAAGTACTTGGTCAAGTGGAAGGACAGACCGGTGTCAGACTGCATGTGGATCACAGAGACGGAGCTTCTATAACTAGACCTTGACATCTTAGAATGTTATCGGAGTTTTATTTCGCCAGCAGCGAATCTTTCTCAGCAAGGGAGAATTGATGAGGACATTAGAGCACCATTTAGGGACTACCAAAGGAGGAGATCATCACCAACTTCCCTCTAGATGGATGACCACGTGGGCCCGAGTGGACCGTTTAAAGACCCGACATGCATTTGATGCATCTTCAAAGACCATACACTAGAAAGATGCATGTAAGTTGCATTCATGAGGAGTCTGGACAGTTGGATCGAGTGCACGCGTCGATCAGAGCATTACATCACGCATAACGGGCCGTTTAACTACTGTTGATCGTGGCCCGCCTTGATCGTGGACATTTTAGAACTTAAGTTTCTTAGTTTTTATTTGAATTTATTAGAATTTAGTTTATTTGATAGTTTGGACCTTTTCTGAGCTTTGTCTTACATTTTATTCTATTTTTAGGGGTATTTTAGCATATACATAAATAAATCAATAAAAACATTAAGTAGGGCTATATCTGTAAATTTTTGCACTTGATACTATAAAAGAGAAGGGGGGCATGTGAATCTCTCTATGCTATTGTTTCATAAAATTTCAAAGTTCATCTTATTTCTTCATGTGATTTGAAGGTTTCTCCATGTGATTTGGAGATTAGGTGTGGTGTAATCCCATTCCTATTCAACGGATGTGCGAGGCTTCCATCTATCATCTTCTTCTTGTTCTTCTCTCTATCCAAAAGAGGTATTTTCTTAAAAACTCCATCTTCTCTTCATCCAACCAAACCCTATCTTGAAATTCACAAAACCTAACCCAAACCACCCACACGTGTGACCGCACGGCCACACATGCGAGCCCAAGGCTGAATATAAGGACAACCCTTCAATCCCCTTGATTTCCCTTTGTTTTTCCCTATAAAAAACCCCTTGATTCCAAATCCCCTAACCCTAATCAAAATTCTAGA
This sequence comes from Magnolia officinalis, assembly GCA_021015155.1. Lineage (NCBI taxonomy): Eukaryota > Viridiplantae > Streptophyta > Magnoliopsida > Magnoliales > Magnoliaceae > Magnolia > Magnolia officinalis. The sequence goes on along the minus strand of JAJHSJ010000004.1, from coordinate 15,090,624 downwards.
TTCCCAAATTCATATTTTCCCCGTACCGTAGGATAGATGAAGTACCCACTAATAGCCATGAATGATGCAAAAAGATAGGGTATTATTAAATCAATAAGAATTAAATCATGTCTTGTGAATGTCGAAGGGACAAAATATTGTATCCGTTCGAGTAAACTAACCAACAAATTGAATCTCATGTTAGTGAATGGGAGTATAAAAATAGAAAATAATAATAATAATAATAATAATAATGGCCATAGTGGCTAAGTGGGAAATGTTGGCACACATGTGTGCACGTAAGTATAGCCACTTGACCAATTTTGTTGTCCACTAAATAATATCTGAAAAAGTCTGCCGGCAATGAGCAAAAAAATCAGTGGTAAAGTATCCTATTTGGATATAAACATGTAGTGATGTATTACAAGAACATCAACAACAAAAAAGAAACACAAGGAGTGTTTAAGAAGAACTCTACTGTTAGGTAAAAACCGTATGCCACAGCGATACAGCGACCAACGTCTCACAAAGCCTCTTCCAATTATTGATCTTCACACCATTTGCCTTTAATCGCCAATCATCACCGATCATCGGCCTTTAATCATCGATTGAGTTTCATCGAGACTTTGGGCATGATGGTCATGGCATGTGAATGGTGCCTGGTAAAAATGTATTGACAGAAGCCCTGTTATTCCATGCAGGCAAGTACTTGGGCATGTCATGTCCCCTTCTTTTATCCAGTGGTGGTATATTTGTGTGCCTCCGTGATTAGTGGTTTGCCTGGAAACTATCCATCATGACATCACCTTGCTTGCTCGGTGCCCTTTGGGCCATGCATGAAATGGTTGGGTTGGGGTCAATACTGGGTGGGGCCATGCTGGCATGCGAGTAGTCTCAATGTAACTCTGCCACAGCCAGTTTGAAGGGCCAGGATATGACGACAATGGCGACAAAAAACCTAGCAATCATTGAAAGATTTTCAGTTTCACAATCTGAATCTCGACAAAAACCCAACCAAGCTTATGAATTTCTAAAAATCATCCATCTCTAGATTGGAAGGAATTGGTATATAGACCTGCCCTGATTAATTATCTTATATCTATATTCTATTCTCGGAAATTGAAATAGCAAAAACAAAAATCACTACCTCAATCCCAAAACAGAAAACGAACGTGTGTGAATTAGGGCGGTTGCAAATCATGGCTTCACTATTTAATCGTCACATATCCAAATTACACATGAATCAATACCATCCATCTTACCACTCAAAAGAATTCATACCAAATTTCTGAATCAAATAAAATATTAACCAATTAAAACACAAAGATAAAAAGTGTCTGGTAAAATAATAATAATAATAATAAAATTCCTGTATTCCAAACCATTCAATCGCAGGATGAGAAATGTATGAATCAATGGGCACTGAATAGAGTCGATTTCCGAATTGGAAAGGAGAAAATGAAAAGACCTAGATCTCGAATTACCTTCGCCGAGATGGTGGGGAGGTCGTGATCCCAATCGTCGTGGACGACAGTGTAGTCGCCCACGACGAGGATGTTGATCGGAATTTCCTCCGACAAGCATTTCATATCCACTGAAGGGAGATCCAACCATATGGCTCTGGCCAGAGAAGGAAGGAAGCCCACCGAGCAGAGAAGGAAGAGAAGGGTGCGCGGGATAATATCTCTAGACATCCCTGGCGCACGGTAGAACAGACCGCCCTTATTTTTTGTTTGATTTTCAAGAGATGAGAGAAGAGAAGCTGTTGAAAGCAGCAGCAAAAGAATGAAAATGAGATCTGAAATCCTTATTGCAGTTTCAGCTGTTTTTTCTTCAGATTTCTGAGAACGAAGGAGTTGTGTTTCTCACGATTTCTGTTTCGAAGTGGGCGCGAAATCTCAGCCGATTCTTTTCTGGTCCCTACGGCGCATCCTAGCGACTTGCAAACGAGCAATTCAAGCACGAGAAAGCCTTTGGATAGTCCGGTAGAGTGGGATGGATGATATACAGGCAGTCAGGAACTGCTTAGAAATTGGACACCTGGCATTTAAGTATTTCAGAGTAAATGTAGTTTGGTTGGCATTTACTGGACGGTTAAAATGAAAAGCATCCAATGGTTCTATTTCAACAAACAAGTGTCCAGGAATCAGAGGTTATGATTTGTTCAACCAGTCTGATTTATGGGGCTGTGACTTAGCAACGGTCGATTCCACGATTTAGTCGGTTTAGTTTGAGTTAAGTGCCTGAGTAGGTTGTGTGGTACTCTGAAGAGTACGAAGAGTTCAGGATACAGTCTGCTAAGGCGACAGTTCCAAAGGGACGCGTTTCCCTGCAAAAGCCTCAAGCAGAAACTTCCTACGAGAGAGGAAGTTAAGTGGTGCACACCGTGATTACAGGAAATCTATCACGTTTATCAGTTTCCTAAAATCATTTTAGGAGATGGCTCAAAAATGATCTAATTTCAAAACTCAAGTGGGCCATGCGTCCGAAAAACGTGTGTAGGTAAATTCCTAACATCGTGGTTTATATATTATTTATACAGTTCATGTGGTCATTCTTACCTGGATGAACTGAAAAAAAAAAAAAAAAAAAAAAAAAAAATATTAGCCTCATTCCTACTGAGATGAACTAAAAATATAAAAATTAGCCCTACTCAAAACTTCTGCCCGTACGCATGTGTCAACGGTGTACATTCAATCCTCTACCGTGTGGCCTAATTGAGTTTTGAAAGGGGTGGATTTCTCACAAACAACGAATTAGGCCCCACTTAGCTTAGCTTCCCCGGGGAATCCGGGTCTGATTCAGTGCACGGTTACAGGATCTTCTTGTTAGAAGCGGATTGCGTTGTGACCCGCTTGGACGGACTCTGTCCAGATAGGGCTCCATAGGGCCCACTTCGATGTATGGGTTTTATACACGCAGTTTATTCAGTTTTCCATATCACTTTAAGTATAAGAGTAAAAGAGAGGCAGATCCAAGGTTCAAGTGTGGGGATTAAAGTATCACCATTAAAAATGTTTTGAAGGTCACATGAGTCTTGGATCAAGCTGATATTTTTGTTTTCCATTAATTGAGGTCTATTTGCCCTATTAATAGGTTTGATGGAAAATAAAATCACGGTGACGACCTTAGGAAGGTTTAAATGGTGGTTGTCATTGTCATTGCCATTATCACCACTGCTTCTTGTGATTTGGTCCACTTTAGCCTTGGATCTGCCTCATTTTTTAGGCTCGTACTCTATAATAAGCTGAAAAAGTTGATGGACGCCATGGATAAAACACATACATCAATGTAGGCCTTACAGAGCCCTGCCTGGACGGAGTCTGCCCGGCGGAACAGGACGCGATCCGCTTAAGATCCGGTGCGTCGGAGCACAAACACGGTCCTCCGGCATCTATTTGTATGATTGGGGCCTTATTTCAGTAATCCAGGCCGTTGAAACAATGTTGCTCACAGCGGATGGGGCTGCTATTTTGGACCGCTGTTGTATTGTCTTTGTATCTGTTTGATGTTAGACCAATGATTCAAGGATTAAAATCGTCTGGTCTAGAAAGTTTTGTGAGCATGATTAACGGGCATGATTAACGAATGACTCCCCATCCAACGTGTGGTCATTCAGATTAACGGTCATGATTAAAGAACCACGGCTCCTCTTTACACATTTTTCAGGCGGATCACATGCCAATCTGGCGTTTGGTGGGACATCTGCTGCGCGAATGATGTGGCCCCACCGTCTTAGATGGTCTGGCACGAAAATCAGGCCGGTCCACTAATCAGGAGGGCCATGTCTGTAGGTGAATGTGTACCGTAGTGACCCACCTCGCGAGGGACGCCAATTATGTGGAGCCAACCGTGATGTATCTGTTTTATCCATGACGCTCACCCAATTTGCCAGCTCATGCTACGTCGTGAGCCTTGAAATGTGGCATGTCTGGAGCTCAAGTGGACCCCGTATGAGGAAAGAGTGTGGATCAAGGTAATATTTGCGTTTTTCCTTCCTTCCATCCCCTATTCATAGTGGCCTTGTAAAAAAATTTAGATATTTAATAAACATCAGTTAGATATTTAATAAACATTACAGTGGCACAAGTAAGGCTCTGGTATAGCAGTATCTCTACTATTTATTGGACGTGACTTAAAATAAGTTGGCAAAATGAATATACAATATGAATAATGTTGGGACTCGCAAAAACAATGAATCTAACAAAATAATCACAATCACATAACATAAGTTAACCATAAAGCAATCTAAATTTTAATGAAAAAACTTTCAGAAAACATTTTAAGATACAAAGCTATAATAATACATTATGAAAACAGAGTTATAATAAATGAAAAATCCACGTTCATAGCTTCAAAAAGAAAAGCATAGGCCACTCCCTTCAAGATTCTTCTCAAGCTCTTAACCACATTTTAAGAACCTTAATTACTACACGATTTTCAATTACACCTGATATATATATATATATATATATATATATATATATATATATAACCAAAATAGGAATAATTTGTGCATTTTCACAATTATACGCACACCTTCAATGGTAGTTTCGATAACATTAATAGACATCAAAGACCATTGATGTCATAAAAAAATCCATAATGCCATTGGGTAGCAACTTTTAGACGGTTCATAATGCCATTGAGTAGCAACTTTTAAACGGTCTAACAATCAAATTTCTCAATAATATTAAACATGTGTCAATAGCATCAATGTCGGCTCAATAGAATCGAGTGATTTATCGATGTCATTGACATAACCTATTATATGCATATTTAGAACATTAAACAACGTATATAAAACACATAAATCATAATGGGCCGTACATAGTCAGGTTGCCGTGGCAATCTATGTCCATTTTAAAGTTGTTTGGCTGACTATATATTCAACCAAGTCTTATTTTTCACAATAGAGCAATGCTCAATTCAACCCTTATTAGCTTACCATAGAAGTGGTGGATCACATGGTGACCAAATCACCACTAAAAAATCATGATAACCTGACGTGGTAAGATTTAATTAGGCTATTTGCAAAGTCGTAGATGAACCCAACTAAATTTCAAACATGCTTTTGATAGCATGTTGCCCAATTAAATTTGTTTGTGTCCAATCATGAAAGATGTCACTAGTGATTTGGCCACTAAGCAGTTTGCTTTGGTTGCTTGGGGAGCCCAAAAAATAGAAAGTATGCAAGGCCCTTATAAATTACTCTAAGAGTATATAACTATTCAAATTGTGTATTAGTTTTTATATGTTTTCAACCAAATGTCAAACTTGTATGATTGTCTAACTGACAGATTAGCGGATATTTATTGGACGGTTTAAAATGAAAAAAAGAAAATAAAAATCCACGGCCTTATTTCAAGAAAAAGAAAAGGTGATCATGAATCAGACACTAGGATTGATCAATTAAATTGATTTTGGCTGTAACTTGTTGACTTCGGATTCCACTATTTTGTTAGTTCATTGAGCTAATATATGGCAAATGTACTATTTCCTAGTATCTGCGTACCAAGTGTCATACGCACCCAGAGTATCTAATATCCAAAAAGCCCAATATCAGCCTCAGCTAAAACTACAGCGGGCCCAGATAGGTTTTACCGCCACCATTCCTACTTTTCCCGCCACTTGAGAAGCGCAATTAATGAACGGAGTGATTGTCGCATACACATAACGGGTGGCCCCACATTGCTCCTTTGTTCCATGATCTCGGTTGTTGTAGATTCCTATACAACTTACAAGACACGTCATCAAGGGCCTGCCGAGGAACGGCTGGGATCTCATATGATGTGATCCAAGCAACACACTTGTCACAGGGAATTGTTTCTGCAACACAGAGCTTTGTAGGGCTACCCGCGATGTCCTCGTGAAATCCACTCCGCCCGTCCCTTTCGCTGGCTTATTTTAGCGTGAGATTCAAAAAATGAGTCAGATCTAAGACACAAGTGGGCCATGCCATAAAAAACAGTGGGGATTGAACGGTCACCATTTAAACGTTATTGGGGCCCACAGAAATTTTGGGTCCGGCTGATATTTGTGTTTTCCCTTCGTCGTAGCGGGAATCACCTTATGAGCGGGTTGGATGACGTAAAAACATCACCGTAAACCCCAGAAAGGTTTCAATGGTGGGCGTTTCCCTCTCCACCGTTTCCTATTGTATGGTCCACTTGGGTGTTGAATCTTACTCGTTTTTTGTATCTCATTCTTAATATGAGATGGAAAAACTGATGGACGGAGTGGATTTTACGAGGACATCTCGGTGGGCCCCATGGAGATCTGTGTTGCAGGAACTCCGTACAACAGTTGTTGCCAGAAACTCGAGCCCCTGTATATATTTAGGGCGGGGCTTTTCGTTTTCATTTTCCCTCCTCTCCTACGCTTCACAGCATTTCTTTCCGTTTGGTTCCATGGCGGAAGACAGAGCTCCATCGCCACCTCCTCCTCAAACCCTAGAAAATCCCATTGCCGAATCTCAAAAGTTAGGCAATGAAATCGAAGAGACGTCGTCCTCCAAGAAGAAGAGAAAGGAACCCGAACCTGATCAAGCAGACCCAGAAACCGAAGACTCCGATACAGGAAACGCTAAGAAACTTAAGACGGAAGTATCCTCTTCCGAAGGTGATGATTCCAACGGTCCGCTGCCTCTGCAGAGAATGGAAAACGGGCTCGTACTCCACTCTCTGGAGGCACTCGATATTGGAAAATGGCATGCCGCAGGTATACCCTTTGTTCTTTCGAATGCTCTTGCTGTTTTTGATTGAGTTTCCTGGCCTATTTGGGTTTTCTGGGATTTTGGTATTGCTGATTTCATTGAGAATTTGATGGGTTTTTGAAATTGTGGGCTGTTTTGGTCGTATTTTTGTTGGAGAGGGGTGGACATTGTCATTTTTAAATCGTGAACTGTCGAGCTGGGTCGGCTTCAGAGAGCTGCACTGGGATGAGGTCTTCCACACGCGATCCTCTCTGGGCAACTTCTTCCCTGGGATCAAGGAAGGTGACTTGCATCGTCTACTACCGTTGCGCTCTACTTCAGAGAGCTGTCGAGTAACACTGTCGGCCTCATGTTGGTTGCCCTGGACCTTGCTGACCCCATGCTCGGTCGGGAACTTCATACGAGGTGATAAGTAAATACTACGGCCCACATGGCCTAAAGATGGTATGCCAGAATCACGCTATACACTGAGTGGTAATCCACTGTGAGAAAATCTACCATGGTGGTGACTTGGTCGGAGCCTTCTTTCGCTGTCATCGGTAGAAGGATGCTCCCTTCTGAGGTCATATTCTCTCCTGTGAAGCCGAGTAAAGGGGTCTGCATGGGCCAGTCTCAATCTCCCTACCCCATCTTGTTGAAAGTAGTTGTGAATAGAATATCTGTCGAGATGCCTGTGTCGACCAATATCCGGTGTACCTTGTGGTTGGCGATTGTCATGACGGCCATGAGTGTGTTGTTGTGGGGCTGCTGGACTCCCCTAGCATCCTCCTCTGTAAAGGCGATTGCACATGAATCTACTTTGGGTTCTTTCCTAGGGTGGCCGGTGAGGTTTGTTTGATGGACCTCGTTGATGGCTCTTGCACTTCGGGTTTGAGTTCAACGTGCTCAGTCTGAGTCACCACCTCCAGTGGGTTCATCGAAGATGGTGCAGATCTCTTTGATTGGCTCGTTGTTATTGTGCTCCTCGCGCTGTTCTTGCTGAGGAGCTAGTTGGTCTTCTCTGTGCCTGACAATGAATTCACGTAGGTAGCCCTTCTGAATGAGGGACTCGATCTCGTCCTTGAGATCAAAGCAATCACCTATGTTGTAATCGTGGTCGCGATGAAAGTGACAATATTTAGTCTTGTCACTTTTTCTTAGGTCGGCCCTCATTTTGTTCGGGAACTTGAGGAGCTTAGCCAGTGCCACCCTGGTCATTGTTTCTTCTTCTTTTAGAGTTTGCGTTGGGTCCTCCATAGTATAATTTCTCTTCCTGACTTTTCTCAAGCTACTCTCACCTTGGCCATTGAACAACTCCTCGGCGTTAGTATATTTTTGAGCTTGGTCAGGAGGTCGATGAAGCTTGTCACGCAGTCCTTGCCCATTGAAAAGAGGAACTTTCCTCGCTTGAGCCCAACCATCATGGCTGTGAGGGCTACCTGGTCGGAATAGCCATCTACCTGGATGGCATCGGCATTAAACCAGACGATGTAGTCTTTCAGTGGTTCATCCTCTTGGGTGGCGAAGGCCCTACTGAGCTGAGCGAATGAGCCAATGGATTTTGGCTTTAAGTTTTTGTACCACGTCCGAGCTGCCTCGGTCAATGTTAGAGAGAATGCCTTGCACATTATAGGTCTAAAGGTGTCGCGAAGTTCCATTCATGTTCTGAATGATTGTAGGTGCTCGACTGGGTCTCCTGAACCTGAGTCGGGCGATATCTAGGGCATCCAAAACCTAGGATGCAATTGGGCTTGCATGATGTTATTTGTAAATGGTGGCTTAGTCTGCTCGAGGAGGGCGTCTACAGATGTTGGGGCTTTTGCTTGGTAAGCCAATTGGATATTACCAAGTCGGTCTTGGATCTTTATGATTTTTACCCCTCAAGGGACTTTGATTTTCATCATAACTTATGAGAATTTCCCTCAAGCTTGTCACCTTTAGTTTAGGGTATGGTGTAGGTCTGACTTGACGAACTCGGTAGTCACCGGGGTTTGCATTGGGGCTATGAGGCTTTCCCTAGCTTAGGTCGGCCCTCGGTGTGGCTCTGGGTGTGATTGCATTGGGTGAGATTGCTTGATCGTTGCTTTTGCCTCCTTGTGTTGATTGGGGGAGGACGCCTGTTGCCTTTCTAATATCCTTATAATACGGTCTATGTTGTCGGTCAAGTCTCATACTTGGTTCTCGAGGGGGATGAGTGACTACCTCGGTTTTAAGACTTTTGTACCATTGCCTGTGAGGGTAGTTGGGACTTGGGTAGTGACTGTGAGGTCTGAGCCTCATTAGATTGAGCCCGATGGGCAGATTCGGTTGCATTGGGAGCCTTTCCTTCTTTTTTTTTGCCCATTGGGGGAAGAACTGGTGGTGGTTCAAGTTGGAGATGGTGAGAACTTGGCTTTGTTATTGTTCCCACAGACGACGACAATCTATTGTTGTCAATTTTTGGGCTAACAGATGCAATCAGTTGTGAATGTATGCCCATTGATGGACCTGCAAGGATAAGGGAGATGTGGACAACGAGAGGTGCCGATAATCGGCTAAGGACCCTTCGATGCCTAAGTTAGGCTAATAAACTTGGATTAAGGATTAGAATGTGGGTTTTTAAGCTTATCTCTTTTTATTTGGGATAATTGTATTTATAGGGTCTTTAGGTAGTTCTGAAAGCATCGTGTCTTAATGAGATATGCGGGGGGGAGTCCCTATTTGGGTAGGAAACTGCTCTTGAAATTATCATCGTGGCAGGCAGTTTGATCTTCGGCCAAGATCAGGTCGGGCCCTCCTTTTTTGGATTTGGGGCGTAATCCCCTCTGGGCTACTCGTATCGTCTTGGCGTTTGTTGGTCGGGTCAGCGCGAAATGCTGAAGGGCTTAGATCTTGAGCTCTTTGCCTTACGGGTCTTTCGCCCGTGTTGTAGATGTTCTCGGTGAGATGAATCTTCCCCTGCTGAGCTTTGTCCTCGGACAGCTCAGCTCCAGAGCTCATCTCTTCGTCGAGAGAGTTGCTTGTTCTGTCTCCAAGCCCTGTGCTCTGACAGCTCGGCTCGAAAATCTATCATGGGCTTTCGATCACCTTGGTTCTGAATTCTCTTTCCGTTAGCTGATCATTCTTCTCGTGTGAGGGACCAGTTCGGTTTTTCCCACAACAATGATTATGAGAGAGGTTAGAGAGAGAATGAGTGAGTGAGTGAGGGAGAGATGTTGAAGTGCCTTTTTTTAATAAGTTATCACACGTACTAGAGAAACAATAATAGCCAAGGATGGGTTCAACCCTTCGTCCATACATGTTACTCCCTCAAACCCTTCATCGCCTGAAGATAACTCCTTGCATTGCCACACGTCATCATCCGAGAAATCCAACAATCCATCTCTATTGTTTGATTTAAATTCTTGCTTCGAAGAGTGCAACGAAAAATACCCCTCACTCTCCACTTGCTGTGTGTCTCGAACCAAACTTTGAACTGAGACAAAGATACCAACCTCGGAGCTACATGCTTGGCTTACAACTAGATCAATTCTTGAGCCTCCAACTTTCATCAGGCTTGTGGAAATCCTCATCCGGTGCTTCTGTAGCATAACTTTAACCACGTGCCTCCACCGCATTCTCCCTTCCCTCACCTACTAGCTCTCCTCACGAACCCCCTCCTGGTTTTGGAATACAATAGGAGCATTCAACCTGTGCTCCATCAACAATAGTAGGTCGATCACCATGTTTGCTCGATGCTGCTTTAGACTCCCTCCGCTTCCAAACTGAAGAGGAAATCCCCAATCTCTTCTTATTGAATCTTAAGCTTCACTTGCTTTTTCATGACCACCACAGAAACCGAGCTTGGATCCCCCAAGGATTTCTTCCTTTTCACACACACCCTAGCTACCCCCGGTTCCTCCTTGTTCTCTGTCGTTGGGTTGATATCAACGATCTCCTCCAAACAAGCAGCAATAGCTATAAAGAAGTTGCGGAACTAGAATTCCACCAGAATTCCCCATATTAGAAACCATACATCTTCCTTACCGAAGATAAAATAGTCCTCCCATTTGCATAATTGATAAATTGACCCATCTTTATGGACAACTTCGACAATTAGCAAACTATCCACCTTGAAATTGGATGTTAGATTATGAAATTGAGTGGGCCCAAGCTTGACCCTTTGGCCTGACTAATCATTGGTTCATTCCTTTTATTTTATGTTTTTTTTTAAAAAAATTATTTTATTTTAAATTTTTTTTTTTATGGCGGAATAAGGTATGCATTTTGGCTGATGTGGTTGTAGTTATACTCTAATGAAAGAAGAAAATAGTGCAACTAAAATGGAGGAGGAAACTCGAACGTTTTGTTTTCCATGAGTAAAGAGAAGCTCATCAATAAAACTACGAGATGGGGGATTAGAATATTGCAATTATGTAATATGAAAGTGGAACAAGCAACAAGTGTCAGATCTAGTTTCCATGAGAGTTTTGAGAATGGGAAATTAGAGAAAGAGTCATCAGTGTTCGAAATATCGGTATCGCGTTATGTACTGCACCCTTGGGTTACGGATACGTATCGATTATCGCATGGGATGTATCAATTGTATCGCATAATGTATTGTTGTTGTTAGAAACATGGGGAAACATTAGGAATTGGTTGAATTTTTCAATGAAACTTCAGTGCTTGTTAAATTTTTTTAAAAAAAAGACATCAATACACACTTATAAATCAAAACATTACAAAAAACAAGTCCACATAATAGGTTTTCTTTGTACGGGGTCTTAATCTTTGCGTTGTCTAACTGAATTGATGCAAATATATTCAAAGTCTATTCATATAATTTATTAATGTAAGAAGACGTGAAAACACAAGTAATTCATTCAAAAGCAAAAGATTATTAATGTAAGAAAACGTGTGAATAGGACTACTTGAAAATTCATTGCCTAATTAACTAATTTACCAATTCAAATCAGTAAGGCAAATAACACTTAGGCTTCCAAGCCAAGTGGGTCTAATCATATAAACTACAATTGATGCATTATTACAAGCAACTAATTTATAAGGTGATAGTGATTTTGTGTGTAAGATGTGATCATTTGGATGCCTAGCATTTAATCCATTCAAGCATTTATATAATTCAGTCAATTAAACTCATAAGCATGAATAGAAATGTGCACAAACAACAATACCAAATACAAGCATGTATAATGGTTCGGCTACTTGCCTACTTTACTCTTGGTGGATGCACTCTCCTCGAGTGTACTAGAATTTCAATATCGGAGGTTTTAAATCAGGTTTCACCTCTAACATTTACAATGGTTTCTCCTAGGCTAACCACTAACCTACACGTACGCTCTCGTGTCAGAGGAACACATTTCCACCCGGTGACTCCTGTGGAAACTTAGTTGTTTTTCTATGGGCTAACTACTAACCATTAGCGGTCCTAATCCAAGGCCCTACGTACACTCCTGTTAGAGGCTTCCTATGGAGACTAACACGTACACACCTGTGTATGGTGAATGCGGTCCTAATCCAAAGCCCTACTTACACTCCCGTTCGAGTCTCTCATGGAGACTACGCACACGTGTCCAGTGAATTCAGCCCTGTACAAGAGCCTAGGTCCTATACAAAAACCTATTCGAGTCTGGATTACAAAGTCTACACTCAATCTTACACAAGGAATGAGTGTGAATGGACTCTATAATTGACAACTTGTTATATTGAGCTCTTTTGTAGCGCTTTCTTGATATGCTTCTTTAATGTTTTCTCTTGCTTGAATCAACTTCTCAATTGCTCCCACATTCGTTGATGCTAATGGTTCAACTCCACGATCAAACACCTTACATACGATATACCAATGAGGTAACCAAGGTGATAGGAGGATGGTGGAATCTCCTATAACTAAATGTAATAGTTGTTTCCTAGTAGGGATATGGCTATAAGTTTAGTGTTTAATCTCTAGAACAAGGTGGAAATCAAGATCATCTTGATAATGGAGGTTAGAATCCTCATTACAGTGGTAAAGCTCAAGAAGACACTTGAATCTCATAGGTTTAGAAGCTTAGGATGATGAATATGAGTGGGGAAACTCCTAAGCTCTAATGGCACCAAAAACCCATTCAAATGCCCAAATCCCCTTTATATAGATTTTTGGTTGTAACGGCTATAAAACGGGCAGAAAAACGGCATCCTCGATCGATTGACCGAGGGCTGTCAATTGATCGAGCTTTGTTGAAAAACGGCATGTCAAAGACACATGAAGACATGAAACATCAAGAAATAAAGAATAGGTAAATTAAGGTGCCTTGGTGACCTAACCTTTGACCCAAAACAACCTTAACCATTGATGATCGTAACCTTAGTAGGTAAACCTTCATTTGATAATCCTTTAGCTTTATGAGCTCCATTTGAGCATGCTTAGATAAGCCATAGAGGTCCCGAGTTACTAGAAACCAAACTGCCCAAACCAGCAGACGCTTAAGCAAAGCTTGATTGATCGAACATGGCCAAAATTGTCCAGCAAGCTTACTGGCCAACCGACTCATTGACACAAACCCATGTGATTGACAAATAGGTGCACCAATAAGTGCACTAACATTTATACTTGAGCCTGAAGAGTGGGTGCTAAGCTTATTGACCCAATCCATCTCTTGTCTTCTACTCTAGTTGGTATTGGTAGAGTGAGGGTTTTAGCAACAAATCTTGACGCTGATTTTTCTAGACATGTACTTGTGAGTTTGATATATCTGGCATTTGAAGTAGCTGTTGATTGTTTTAATATCTAGAATTCTGTTTGTCAGGAGCCACAACTGCAATATAGTTGTTTATTTATTTTAAGATGTTCAACTTGGAGATCATGGGATTGATTGCCTACGTGGTGTGGGTGTGAGTGTGAGTGTGTGTAAAAAAAGCATTTTCATCCTTCATTCCAATTGGATTATCTTCGATTCATTTTCTCTAGGTTATTATGAAGACAATTTCATATTTCTTCAAGAGAGCTCACAAGCACCAACCTTTCCATAATTGATGGGTCAATCATATTGATCAGTAACAACATAAAAAATTCTTAGTAACTGACTGCTTCTTATTTTGAATACATTTTGCTGGAGATGGACAAATATCTTTCTGGTTAGATACATCGCCACCGATGCTTACTGCTGATGATATATTTTATAGCTCATACCCAATGCAAGTCAGACCATTTAATTTCCAAGATACCACTAGAACCATTTTTTTTTATAGAACTTGAAAAGGCCGACTCAACTTGATCAGATTTCACTGAGAATATGAAAACTTGATTTGGTTGAAGACTAGATTAATACTTGCTTTGCTTGATTCAACTCAACTCACCAAGCCGACCTAACAACATTTGTGTTTAGACATATTAGATATTATGGAGTTTTGGTATTCAAGACTTGACCGAGTCTTCAACTTGAATTGACCAACTTTTGAGTCAAGTTGGAATTTCTGGTTTCTAGACTATGATTTGAACCCTGGAATCGTTGTCAACTTGCCAAAGTAGAATCATGGTTATGGTAGTCACCAGCTGAGCATGTATTGACTTGTAAAATACATGCATGGTTCTCCTTGTTGTAGTGACTCACAACAATTTAAGAAGCTGAAGGAACATGTGTACAAAAGGTAAGTGCTTAGTGATGAACAACTTGATCTAGTAAGGGTGTGCCATGTTGGATGTCAAAGAATGTGAGTGGTGAATACCTACATCAGTGGAGAATCCAACTGAGAAATGGCGTAAGATTTATTTATTTTAATGGATGAACAAATTGTTGGTAATTAATGCAAAAAGTGGTACTGATAAACTTGATAAGTGGAAGGAAGCGCCCAACAACTCAACATGCAGTAGTGAATACGACAATGTGGAGAAGATCAACATGGTTTTGTCGAATTTCTATGGATAAATGTAGTTGCTATAATAGGAATTAGGTAGGACTGGAATCAATAAAATCAAGCACGTAGACATGTGGAGTGAACAATGGAAGAGGTTACCTACTAGGGCCTCTACCAAACAGAAATAGTTACATTCTTGATATGAAGGTTGAAGAGGAACAACTTAATATGGTCCTATCAGCTCAAAGAGATGCTTTCTTTCCTTACATATTTAAGATTCACGTAATATAACTATTACCTTCGTTGGCTAAAGCAACTGAAATCCCCCTTGAAAATCTGGAATGAAGACATCTCAGAAACCCCACAATGACATACGTGGTTAGAGCTGTACACGAGCAGCCTAAGCTCGGTAACTCGCTCGACTCGGCTCGAAAAAGCTCGACTCGACTCGGATCAAAACGCGGTTCGAATCGAGTTGAGCCATATTTTGGGCGCTTGGAACATTTTGAGTCGAGTTCGAGCTGGATGTAGCTCGACTCGACTTTAAGTTAGTATATAAAGGGTTTTTAAAAAACCCTACCCAGTACGCCCAAACCAGCAACCCTACCCGTTCTCCTTCCCTTTCGCCTAAATCGCCCCATTTCTCCCTCCAAATCGCCCAAATCGGCCGTCCGTCCGGCTACATTTCCTTCTTCCAGTGACTGTCCGGCGACATTTCTTTCTTCCAGCGTGTTTGGACGAGCTCCACCCAATACTCTCCACCCAGCGACATTGCCTCTTCTAGCGTTTGTCCGGACGAGCTTCTCTTCGAAAGTGAGTCCTATCCTCCACTCTCTCCATTTTTTCCCGTTGTTCGAGTAGTGGAACCCATCCGGCCAGCGACCACTGGCCGGGCTCGAACTCGACCAAGCCGAGCACGAGTTGCTGTTTCGAGCTCGAAGGTCGAGCCGAGCATGAGCTGAGACTCGAGCAGTCCGAGCCGAGCACGAGCTGAGACTCGAGCAGTCGAGCCGAGCACGAGTTGGGCAAAGCTCGGCTCGGCTCGGCTCGACTCGACTCGTTTGCACCTCTATACGTGGTGCTGCTTTGATGCCATGTGAACATTCCTAGTTTGCTGGTGTAAGCATTAAGATTCATTCATTCTTTGTAAATCACTGCATGTCACAATATGCTTTTACACTCACAGTCAGATCAGTGTACATCTGGTACCATTTAGTAAGTAGCACCGACCATACAAATTAGTTGTGGAGTGCTCAATCAATGGACTGCCTTTAGATAAGCCACATCAATTCATGCTCATTGGAAGTTCATAACCTTCTGTTCCATCATCCTTTTTGGAGTGTCATAAAAGTTTTGAGCAACTGTCCAGCAAAGCCTACGAGCTTGCAAAGAGCAGTGTGGTTTTTTCAGATTGGTGATAGACAGTGATTGATTAGTTTGTTTGCTTTGGGTGGTTTCGCTTGGATTTCTTTTATTTGTGCGTGTATTTTGGGGAGCTAGTTTGCTATGCTTGTAAACTTTGTGATGGCTTGTATTTCAATAAACTTAATATCATTCGTCATCATCAAAACTGTTTAGAAAGAAAAGTTTATAGATAGAATGAGTAAAGGTGCTTGATTTCTGTAATATTTTTAGTGACCAATTAATGCAGGGGCATTTTCACACGGCTTGAGTGGGGTCGTCTGTGGGATGCAGGGGCACACTCGGGGTGGGTGGCCCATGTGAAGCGGAACCTATGTGAAGTGGGGCCCATAAGGGGGGTTCGGCTGAGGTCCTAACCCATGTGAGGTGAGGCTTGGGCTATGAGATAAAGGGATTGATTCACTATGCTCTATCAATTCGAGCTTTTAGAGCAAGTGGTTAATCGTCTTGCATCAAAGTGGTATTAGAGCGGGGATGCAGGGGTGGCTCGTGTGAAGCAGAACATGTGAAGTGGGGCCCTAGAGGGGGGTTTGGCCGAGGTCTTAATCCATGCGATGTGAGGCCTGGGCTATGAGATAAATGGATTGATTCAACATGCTCTATCAGTTCGAGCTTTTAGAGCAAGTGGTTAATTGTCCTGCATCAAAGTGGTATCAGAGCGGAAGGTCTCGTAGGATGCCGGAAATTGTAGATAAGCGGCATGAGATACCGGAGTTAGGATCAATGCATAGCACAAGATTATAATTGCTAGCCCCATATTCAGTACAAATGGTGAGTTTAGTTGTAGCCAAATTGCTGAGCTTAACCATTAATTTAACAGTTCCATAACCTTCCAAAGCAAAATCCTTGAGATACCTTTAGCCGATGAATCCACAATTGCATCTTGACTGACATGTTGCTAGACTTTATAAGGATCATCTGACTCGTTGGCTGAACTCACTCGCTAACAAATTATATGTCACCTTCAAATAAAGAGAGGGCCTGAAGATTATTTGAATACCCTGCAGTAATGCAAACAGTTCAGTTTCATCACACTCCTTCATTCCTGGATGGGACACAGGAAGGCCATCAACACTTCGTCACCTCCATCCTAAAAAAATTCTGTTATTTCTCATGGCGCGTGGATTTCCTAGCAAGCTCCTGTCAATGTTCAAGTTAAAGAAATTCAACTACTCTGTTCCGCTGTCCAGCAACATGCCAATGTGGAACATAAATACGAGGCGTCACTTGTTGGGTGGACTCTGCTGTGCACACATCATGGTACAAAAAGTCAGGTAGGTTACACATGTAGGAAGGAATGGATGGTTAAAATGAATTGACCAGTAGCTTTTGTGTCCCAGACCACATGATGACCGGAGGGCCACACATGTATAAATATGATATATATGCATATCCAACAATGCATAAGTACACATACCAAGTGATGATATACATACATATGTGCTTGTATATCATCATCATCATCATCATCATCATCATGGCCTTCTCCCAGCTTTTTGGGGTCAGCTTTATGATATGCCTTGGGGTTTGTAGACTGTGTTTGTGTTTGTTTGTTTTTTTAAAGCTCTGGTACTTGTAAAACTTAAAAGAGTAGTTAGTTTGTCATCGTTGACAAATGTGTTTGTCCATAGAAATCTGACAAAAATGGTTGTAGGTGATATCGACTCAGAAGCAAAGGAAGAGGAGATCATGGCTATAGTAGTAGTTGCAGTTGGGGCTGCCTGTGCAATGGCTGCAGTATGGTGTTATGAAAAATACTACAAACCTCGGCGGAATAAATCTCATAAACAACTCAAGGAGGAGGAGCAAGCCGAGGAAATGATTGCAAATGCGATGAATAGTGTGGCTTCGGCAATCCGTAAGATAACCAAAGCGATGCATGGAGGAAACCGGGTGTCCAAAATGAAGTCCTTGTTTGCAGAGATCCAAAAGGTTCCAAACCTGAGTGAGCCACTCTTTTTCAAAGCATACAAGTATCTTGCTGCAGATGAACACAAAGCAACTCTCTTCTTGGTCCTGGATGAGGACACGAGACGTGAGTGGTTGCTGATGCATCTTGATGAGGTCTAGTTTGGGATTGAGTGTACATACAGTTGGGTGGGTTACCAAGGCATGGTCCACGACAAATGGTTTTTTTGTTGTTGTTGTTGTTGTTTTGTCGTACATGCATTAGGACATTGCATGGTGTTTATGCAGTTGATGGTAGATAGGTTTTGTTTGTTTTTCCTATCCACATGCATTGATGATTTGGTATTTTACATGGATGATTTTGGAAGCTGTCTATCAATAGCTAGGAACTTCTGGCTCTGATGCCATGTAAAAAAACATTGGAATGAATTATCTGAAATGGCTATCAGATGTTATATGTTGATTTTATTGCTTGTCGCCCTTGCATTTATGTCATAGGAAGACTAGTAGTTTGATGACAATAGATATAAGGTAATTAGCTATTCCTCTTCATTTTTCAGGCGTTGTTTAGTTGGAATTGTCTCAAAAATCCATAACACATGGCCACAATGCTCGACACCAGTTTTTAAGGAAAACAAGAGAAATGCGTTTTGATAATTTCACTTCTGAGAATGGATCGTTTGGGGATTTTAAATCAGCTGCGGCAGCTTTTTGGGGATGTTAGAATTCTAGAGCATTTTTGGGGTAAAAATCCCTAGTTTGAACTTACATCAATGGGGTTTTTCAATGATGAAAAATGCAGAGAGTTGTCTGGCTAGCCCTTCCGTAATGTATCACATTTGTTCAAGACCCGGTCCGTTCATCAGTTGGCTCCCACATTTTATATACTATAATCCATAAATCATACCAGTCTGGTCATTAGGGGGCTGAACTAACTACACACGTCAAATGTGGAGCTAGTTTATATTTTCTGTTCACGTGGCTATAGAGCAAATGGCCTGTGATACAGGGCGCTCACATATAAAGGAACAAACCATCGATGTGATGGCCCAGCTGTGGATGGGCCATACACCAACAATATCCCGGAGAAAAATCATAACCCCTAAATGGCTGGCCAAACAATGGGACTGTTACACCAACGGTCGACAGTCAACTGAAAACAGGCCTAATATTTTATAGCTAGGATCATCCAATATTGGGCTATGTTACTTTTGTGGGCCGTCGACAGTGAGGCCCATTGTATCTATGATCTCGGATTGTTGAATCATGGCCGCTGCTTCTAGAATGTACAAAACATACATTCCAACGGCTCACTGACGGAATAAAACCCAGTACAGCACACACATCTTCCTTCCTTTGAGATGGAAGTTCTTAATAGTTGGGAAAGAGATCCATATGTACACATGGGATATGCTCATGATGATCAGAACCATGCATCACGTGGGTTCTGTCAATGATCGTCCATTAAGCAAAAATTGCCTTGATCTGATAATCCTAACCATCTAATAAGTGGGCTTTCTTTATCATCAAAAGTGAGCTGCTGCAGATGTGTCTTTCTAAGTGAACGATCAGAGAGTAATGACCGTCCAAAAATTGTTTTTATTTTTTTCTTTCAACCATGGCCCATTCGCTATCGAACCTCCTGAATCAGCAGTTTTTCTCCTGTGCCTGGGCCAACGGGAAGTTTCTGTAGCGGAAGCTACGTGAGCCCACTGTGATTTCCAGCGGACATGCACAGGGTCCATCAGTTTCTGTGGAGGAAGCTACATGGGGCCCACTGTAATTTCCGGGTGACATCCACACGGTCCATCAGTTTCTCCATCTCACGCTGGGATGCAAGCCCAGAAAGGAGACAGATTTATAACTCGAGTTGGCCACATGAAAGGAAAGTGGGGATGGAAATGTCCATATTTGAAACCTTCCTAAGGCTAATGAATTTTTGGACCAGTCTTAAAAAAATAATAAATAAAAATAAATAAATAAATTATTTTCAAGTTCATCTCAGTGGGAATAACCCTATGAACAGTTTGGATGGCATATAAAGGTGGAACCCAGGAAGCCTTCAATGGTTGGCGTTTCCATCCACCATTGTTTCCTGTGTGGCTCACAAAAGTTACGAATCTGATTCATTTTTGGGCTCATGCCCTAAAGGGAGCTGGAGAAACTGATGGGTGGTGTGGATGTCACACGGACATCGTGGGCCCCACGTAGCTTCCGCCCACAGCAACTTCCTGTTGGCGCCGGCACAGACAATTCCCGTCAAGAGAGGGATTTGAGATCGGGAGCGCATGCGCAGCCCTTACTGTAGAGCCCATCTCGATGTATTTATTCTATATCCATGCCGTCCATCCGTTTTCTCAGATCATTTTAGGGCATGAGCTGAAAAACGAAGAAGATCCAAATCTCAGGCGGACCATACTATAGGAAAAGGTGGTGATGAACGCCCTACCATTAAAAACTTCCTATGGACAACCTTAATATTTCCGGAATGTTTATTTTCCATCCAACCTGTGGAGAAGGTCACATAAACCTGGATGAAGGGAAAAAAAACAAATATCAGGCTTGATCCAAAACTTTTATGGCCCATTAATGGTCAATCACCACTCTTTTGTATGGTATGGTCCACCTGAGAATTAGATTGACTTCTTTTTTGCGCTCATACCTAAAATGATCTGAAAAATCGGATAGACAGTGTGGATATAGAATACATACATCAAGGTGGGCCCCACTGTAAGGATCGCATTCGCACCGTCTTGGATGATGCCGGGGTCGAACCTAATCCGCTCCCTCTGAGATCTGTGGTGTGATTGGTCAGAAAAGAAGAGGATAAGGAGGCACACGTGCGATCTAACTAAAGCATTGTTTGACTTTGACTCTAATTATTATTTTCTTTTGGTAGTGACTGTAATTGTTTATTGACTTCCTGGGCAATATACTCCAGTCACATGTAACTCAAATCCAAACCGTCCAAATAGTGGGATCCACTGCCTATATGATAATAACCCAGAACGTTGGTTGAAAGTATGATATTAACTTGCCGATTTTTGGATATCTGATCGACGGTAGAAATAAAAATCAAGACACAAATATCAATTAGCCAGATGTCAGGATTGTCGATCCCATCTGGAAACGGATTGGCTACTCCCCCTTACACCAGCCCATGGCTGATGGTCGGTGCTATGTGGACCCCACCATGATGTATGTGTTTCATCCATGCCGTCTATCTATTTTTACAGATTATTTTACAGTATGAGACCAAAAACGAGGTATATCAAAATCCTAAGTGGACCACATTACAGGAAACAACGTAGACCATTAAAAAACATTTTGGGGCCATAAAAGTTTTGGATCAAGCTGATTTTTGTTTTTTCCCTTCATCTGGGCCTGTATGACCTAATCAACATATTGGATGTCAAATAAACAGTACAGTGAGCCTTAGGAGGATTTTGATGGTGGATATCCAATCACTAATGTTTTCATATGGTGTGGTTCACCTGAGATTTATATAGGTCTCATTTTTGGGATCAAGCCATAAAATGATTTGTAAAAATGGATGAACGGAATGGATGAAACACATACATCATTATGGGCCTCACAGAGCACCGACCACCAGCCACGGGGCTGGTGTCATGGGGAGTAGCCAATCCGTTCCCATCCCAGCTATGGTATAGCCAGTCTACAACGGGGCCCACTATCTGGACGGTTCAGATTTGAGGTGCATGTAGCGGAGCTTCCCTGCACCCTAGTGTGGTGCAAGACACAACACCTAGCCTTTCTTTCTCAATTTCTAATTTTCTTCCTACGTTGCAATGTGCATGCATTTTCACCACACAAAGCCCTACACTTCTTTGTGCGTTCATTTGTTAAATGGTGGCCACTCATCCATAGTATGCACGGCGTGCAAGCATGTTAATCCATGCCGTCCAAGCTCCGATTGAGGACGATGCAAACCGTTCGTTAGAAGGCCATCACATGGTTGAAAGAAAGTGGCCAGCTGTTTGTGTTCAGCATCTAAGGTTAGATGGTTACGATTGTGGAATACATGTGATTTCCAGTATCTGTTCCATCCAACTTGGGGCCCACAATTTAGATGGTTGAGATTGACTTGTACGTATGCGATGAGTACAAAGACTAGACCGCAACATTGAAGAAGTGGCATCGGACGTGGGAATCCGGTATGTACAGTAAAACACCGAATTCATGGGGCCCAGTTAAATTATTTAGCCGATTGCGTGTGGGGGAGATGATATAGATGAGTCGGTTACCCATTAGAACTTAGGAAATTTTTATATATTAAAAAAAAAAACAGAGATAGTCGGTTACACCCGAATATGGTAGAGCAATCCCTTCATGTAGGTCGTTCCTGTAAGCCAAAGCTCTGTGGAGCCCACCGCAATATCAGTTTAAAATCCACTCGGACCATCAGTTTCGTCAGCTCATGTCAGGATGAGAGGTAGAAAACGAAGCAGATCCAAGTATTAAGGGGGCCACATCACAGGAAACACTCGGGATGGAAACGTCCACCATTGAAACCTTCCTCGGGCTCCCGGTGGTGTTTATATGCCATCCAACCCGTTCATAAAAGGTGATTCCCACGAGGATAGAACAAAAACACAAATATTTTCCTGATCCAAAACTTCTGTAGGTCCCAACAAGGTCTCAATGGTGGGAGTTCAATCCCCACTCCATCTCGTGGTGTGGCCCATTTGAATCTTTGATCTACTCGGTTTTGGACATCTCATCCTATCATGAGCTGATAAAACTGATGGACGGAGTGGATTTCATGCCGCACAGAGATTTGGGTTACAATAACTCCCTGTTACACCTCGCGTCCCTCTCTAGTCTCTACACAGCAAAGGTGGAGGATTTGCCGAGTGAAATGGAACGGTCCAATGTCCATATGGTTTCCGAACTGTAGCCCAATTCCCAAATGCATCAAAATAAATATCTGTTCGATGATCTGACCCATCTGACCATTGGACTTTGAAAGGGCGGTAGTAAATAAAAGCTGTTAACGGTCAACATCAATATAAAGATCGGCAAAGCGAAGAAAAGCAACGGATAGCATTGTCTATCACGTGTGATTTTCAAACATTGGCTTTATACATATGAAGCTTTCACCACCGGCGGTAGCGGATTACGTGCGGCCACGGCCTTTCCCAAGATCGTGCAGCCCTTACCCTGGGGCCCACCTTGATGTATGTACTATATATCCACACTGTTCATCCGTTTTTCCATGTCAGTGTAAGGCAAGAGCCCAAAAAATGAAGTAGATCCAAATCTCAGGTGGACCATGCTAGAAGAAACAGTGATTGAATGTTTCACCATTAAAAACTTCCTAGGGTCTACTCTAATATTTCATTGATGTTTATTCACCATCCAACCGGTTGATAGTGTAAAATAAAAACCTGGATGAAGGAAAAAAACAAATATTAGCTTGATCCAAAACTTACGTGGCCCACAAGAAGTTTTTAACGGTTAATCACCACAGTTTCCTATGGTATGGTTCACCTGAAATTTGGATCTACTTAATATTTGTGCTCATGCCCTAAACAGATATTTCAAAATGGATGGACAGCGTAGATATACCGTACAATACATAGAACAAGGTGGGCCCCACGGGAAGGGCCGCACTGTTATGGGCAAGGCCCGTGCTGCACCTAATCCGCTCCCACCACTGGTGACGCATCCTCCTGATATGTGCCACTCGAGTACGGTTATCCAGAGCATGCAAGTTGTGGATGGATCGTATATGTTGTGTTACACTGGATCTTGAAATCCTAACCAGTCAATCCAATAGATCGTTTTTAAATGGACGATCCAAATTCCAAGGGAAAAAATCAGATGGTTGTTATCATCTTTTACGTGGACTTTTCTTCTCATACTCCATCAACAATTGGGTCAGTCATTTGAACCATAGGTATCGCCGCACAATCATGCCATTTATACGGTTGAAGAGTCACCACCCTTTTTCAAATGTAGATGGAAATGCACGCCACAGGGAGGCTCAATATTTTGGGGGGCTTAGCAAGTCATAAAAAATGTGACTTTTTAGTTTAAAAAATATTTTTTTTTTAATAAATTTAAATTTAAACCATAAATTTGATTCTTACCTTTTTAAATGCAAAAATAATAATTAAACTTTTGTATTCAAGTCAATTCAATAAATCAGTTTTGATAGGTGAAATTGTTAAACCGTTTAATCTATCCTGAGTAGGGGTGCACACGGTTCAGTTTCGATTTTGAAATTGGAACCGAATGGCCAAGGAAATAGTTGAATTGGTTCTGCCAGCTGTCAATATGGACCATTCATGTGAAGGGGGCCACCTTTAGTTCTTATCCCTTTTGAAACCGGATCCGAACCGTGTGCACCCTTAATCTTGAGATATAATTGTTTCTAAATAATTTTTTATGATCTTTAGTTTTGAAAAAATTTGTTACGCAGATGCAACTGTAACAGGTATGGTAAGTAGTATTCTATATGCAATAAAATAATTTGAAAAATAATCTAATTCTTTTATTAGATTAAGTATTTCAATTGGAGTATTAATTTATGTTTTCGCAACTTCTTTTAAAATTTTTAATTCCAAAAATAAATCCAAACCGTTAGAAAAATGAAATTAAAATTTAATTTAGAAAAATGATGTCAAAATTTAATTTTTTAAGAACTTAATTAGCAATAAAGTAGGTAGTTGTGGTCCTAATTTTAGGAGAAGAATTTATTGGGAATGATGCTATTATTTTGAAAAGAGACGATAGATTTAGACTATTATTATTGATAGTGCTAGTTTCTAAAATTTATTTTTTATTTTCAATTTTAAATTTGTAAACTAATTTTTAGATGTTCTTATTTTGTAGCCTTTCAATGAGTTTTATTTCAAAAATCTTAGGCCTTTTTTCTTCTTCTTAATTTAATTTTGCTATAATATAGGACCTTTGTAATTAAGATATTTTAATTTTGTTATAATATAGGGCTTTCATAATTGGAGGGCCTTAGGGGATTGCCTCACCTGCCTAACCCTTAGAGCCGCCCCTGATTCCTCCCTCCGTGAAGGTATCACTACATGGACGGCCTGGATTAACGAATCACCTTGCCACGTATGCTGTGGAGAGATGTCTCTATCATATTGCGGTTATTTCATTTTGTGTGGCCTGCAATCCATCAGCCAATAAAAGGGCACTTTTTGTGTGGCCTGAAATTCATCCACCCGTAGTGGCCCTTTCGGAGTAACGATTGAAAGGACTGATGCTAACCTGTCTGGTTCCACAAATAGCAGTCACGTATGCGTATTAATCCCTCTCAACTGTACGAGTTATTATTTAATCCTGCACGTCAGCCATCAGCCCAAGCCACGATTCCATGCATGTGGGTCCATTTTTTTGGTGATCCCAACAGTAGATTTCATGAGTGTATGATTCCTGATCAGTAGAGCGTGATAATCAGTCCAGGAGATGGTCTACAATCAAAGAAAAATAGTTCAATGGCTAAAGGTTTCAAATATACCAATTTGGGTGTCCATCATAGTTTGGATGGTCCAATTGCGTCATTAAATGGACTGAATTGGGTGTGGTAATGGGCCAAGGCCATGGGCTCCTAAGTTGGGCCGGAGGGCCATGCCTGAGCTTGAAATATAGACCCAGTGTTCAGTCTGGGTATGGCATGGGTCAATGATGAATGGCTTGGCTCAGTGACCAAATCATCAAGTGAGCAACTTTCATATGGAAAGAGAAAAAAGAGGTGGTATAAAGACATTTTTAAAAAAATCCATTCTCATTTATTGTATATGGGTTGGTTAGGGGGGCTTTGGGTATGGAGTTTATGTCTCAATAATCAAAACCATTAATCCCATGGGACTCATAATACTATTATAAAACAAAGTGGACAGAAATTGGTTCAGGTAAGAGCTCTGTGGGCCCACCTTGATGTATGGGTTTTATCCATGTCGTTCGTCCATTTTTTAAGATTATTTTTGAGCTGCAGATCAAAGGCTAAAGTGGACCACACTACAGGAAGCAACGGGGATAATGATACCGGCAATTGAAACCTTCCATGGGGCTGAAAATACAAATAAAAATTTTAACTGCCCACATTCAGTGGGAGAAAAGCCAAAGATTTGGATGGGTGCAGTCTTCCAACCAGAGACATTTTGGGGGTATTGCACTGTCCACATTGGGCAAAATCAGATGAATATCCTACGCCACTGATCTATGGGCCCCACTTTACAAACTAAAGGACAGTATATATCCTCTTGTTATTCTAACCTGATCCTTGACCCAAGGGAAGAATTCAACCCATGAGGTGTTATTTGATACTCTGCATAGCATGATGCTTGATACACATGTTAGGATAATTTATTTATTTTTACACGCAGACGCACACTCACACACTCATGCCATTGGACAATCTAGTTTAACTACTTGAATGTCACTAGTATTTTAGGGTCATTCAGTTACTTTGAAAGTTCCATTTGGACAGCCTTATTAAAATAGAGCACATAGTAATGATTTTCAACAATAAATATTTTGATATGACACTAATTTCAATAAAACCAAAGTTGAAATTGTCTAAAAAAAGAAGCTGTTATTGTGAATTTGGTGATCCAAACATAATGCTAGTTTTACTATGCTTTTCATAAAATATGTGAAGTAGTGATCTTTTTCGTACACTGCATGCCACTTTCACAATCGTTTCTCGTCACCCACCCTCAGTGTAGCTTACATATGCAGCATTCCAAGCCGTCCAAATCGCTGGCCCCACCCTGAATAGAACATAGCCCAATAATCTTAATAATCTGATAAACTCATTGAAGTGTCCGACTGTTTGATCTCTACCCCATTTCCTATTTTGACTATGAACATCAATTTAACTGCAACTAATTGGATGGTTAGGATTGTTTTCTAAGTGTGATTTCCATGCTATGCTCCGTTTCACATGGCCCACGATCACAGCCGTTTAAGAAAGCGTTACCAACTATCACCTAAGAATTATCTATTAAATAAGGACTTTTTGGAGGGAGTGAGGCTTGCATAGCTCAACGATCCAACAACTGTGGTGTCGCATCAATGTATTGGTAGTTGGGTATTTTCATGCGGTTGTACCAAAACATGGTCAGATTTCTCTTTCCCTCCTTCACCACAAAATAAACTAAAAAATGATGAGAAGGCTTTCATCACCCCTTCCCATTCCACGTAAGATTCTATGAGCGAGGGACCAGAGTTTAGCAATCGAGGCCGTTGATCTGATTGGCCTCACTTTGGATAATGGACCCTTTAAAAATCTCCAGTATAGAATATTCCAAAGATGAACGGTTACCATATTTCTCCGTAACCGTGAAAGTACAGGCCATTGATAGAGGGGTTTTGATTTACCATTGTTGATGATTTTCGAGTCATCCCCAATCCATATAAGGAAATTTCAAATCAACGGTTTGGATCACCAATATATGGCCACACATGTATCTAACCTTCATTGCACTTGAACTTTGTAGTGTAACTGTATTACTTAACTAATTGAGAAAACCTAATAATGGATTTGCTTTATTTTTGTCGAATCATGGCCCAAGTCCACCCTTCAAAAGATTTTGGCATTTGTATTCTTTCTTGTTAATGGGTGCACTCATCCTTTTCTTTCTATCTTGGGTAACCAGCTGTGTTGAAAACAGCGGGGCTGCACAAAAAAAGGGTTGGTATAATGGGGTGTATGTGTCAAAATGGTTTGTGTAATTTGGCATACGTGTGATAGATTGGTAATGCACACATGTGGTGTAGTGCAGCACACGTCTCATTGCTGAAGAAATGGGACACTAGCTCCCAGCCTAATAGAGATTTAAGATGCAACTCCCCAACAAGTCATGAATTCGAGTACCTATTATAGTGAAATCGTGGGGACACAAGGTCATGAATTCGAGTACCTATTATAGTAAAATCGTGGGTGGGGGTGTGCATGTGTGTAAAAAAAAAGGAAAAGATAAAAGAATAAAAAAATAAAAAAATAAAAAGGCCACTCACAACAAATTGCCAGTATGGCGCACATCTGATGTTGGATCACTCATTCGGCTAATTCCATTGTGACAAAATAGGACTAAAATTAGACTCCGTGACTCATTAAGTTGATCTCACGTAATTAAGAAAAGTCGTGGTTTGGCACGTGCAATAAGCAGCTTAAGAACTTGTTTGTTTCACTAATTACTACAATAATGAAAAGTAAATGTATAATGATGATAAATTTCATTACCTGTATCTTTATTTGGCTACACTCTCATATTTAGTGAATTTGTAGTAATGTTATTTTTTATTATTTTAACATTAAATTATCACATTTATAAACTAATGTCACTATTTAGATTTGAAATTATTACAATAATGCAATGAAAAAGTATAATGATTATAATTTCTTTTAATTGTCTCTGGGAAACATTTACATTTCCATTTGACTACCTGTTCATGTGTTTGTTTGATTTAATAGTGACAAAATTATAATAATGACACTTTTCTTCTACATTACCGTTGTAAGATATCAAAATCACTCTTACAATTTATTAACCATTTTAGTGTTATGATTTATAATATTGCCATGGTGTAATAGTTTAATCATTTACATCATTGGAGATGGAAGCGTTTTAGACATTTTACTCGTGTTAGCAATAATATGATCTCCAACAATGTCTGATGAATAGGAGAGCAGCATGAGAGTTGCAATAGATTTGTCGGAGAGATGAAAAGTTAACCTATTTCATCCCACTAATCTCCTTTCAATAGTATTCGTTGGTTTGTTTATGTAACGCCCTGAAATTCGGGGGTCGAGTATGAACTCAACACCCGAGTTCCAACGCATCACTTATGCAACATACACAATGTCAGTTAAATGTTGTCTGAGTTAGCGCAATAAACATGAATGAGATTAAACCAAAACAGTAATTCATACTCCAGTTCAATTACATTTAAAAACAGCGGAAGACTGAAATTTTTCATTCAAGTATGTAAAGTAACAAAATTTTCTGAACTCCAGAGTATGAGTACTAGCTGAGCACCAATATACATGTAAAGTTTGTAAATCAAAAACCCAAAATACATCCTCAAAAGAGGCCCCGAGAGTCCCGCGATGCAGCCGGCCTAGGCGTAGCCGTCAGAATACTGCATGAAAGAGAACTCCTCCTGGTCCTCATCAACGTCGGGCTCTGGCTCCTGAACCAAGGCGCCCTCTAACCCTGCAACAGAGTCTGGTTGGTGTGTACAACACCGTCCCGCAACGTGGGAGTGAGTAGCTAACTCAGTGGAACAATAATGCATAAGTTAACATGTTATCAAATCAATCAAACAGTAATGATAAAGCAGTACAAATCAAGCATTTCTAACTACTCTTATTAAATGCATAAATGATATGACATGATGCTGTATGCCCTTGCCAAACCACCCTCAAGCGACATCATCTTACGTTCGCGAATGCTTAACTCCCTCAGTGCGCCACATCTACAAAGCACATGCGATGCAATGATGCTCGTGATTGCCAAGTTATTATTAGTCCATTTCAATCAGCAGTATTGGGAAACTAAGGTACCTCCCTTGTATCATTCCCAACATGATCCATTCTAGGGTCGTCAATCCTAGTTATTCTCATACGATGTTATGGTTTGAGAAGCTTAGTGATCGCATCGCAAAAGGTTCGTCACCCGTCAGCGCGGATACAGATCTCACCGTATGCGGCTCAATTGCTGGCCGTCAGCTCGAGTACAGGTCTCACCGTACTCGGCTCAATCACTAGCCGTCAGCTCAAGTACAGGTCTCACCATACTCGGCTCAACTCACACTCTAGTTACTGTGAAAGGCTCGTGGCCAATCACAGATACTTAAAGTATACTCGATGATACCACGGAGGACTCGTCGCCCGTCAGCACGAGCACAGATCTCACCGTACTCGGCTCTCGCCGAAGTATCGACAGCTCGAATACAGTGTCCCATACCACCGTATTCGGCTCACGAGATAGTTGCGCAATGGTCACTACGGGGAGGCACATGGCCCCAGCATAGGCCGACAGCTCGACCACGGTGTCCCATACCACCATGCCCGGCTCATGCGTCTTAGCGGATCTAGGTACCATGGTTAAACGGGAATCATCACTGGTAAGTTTGGTACCCTAGGTTCAAGCAGTAGCGACCAAACAAGGTGAACACACGACTACACTTCGGTTAAATTGGCGAGCCTGACTAGCTCGAGCGCACCACAAGTTGAGCGATATGGAGCGCAAAAGCACTCCGCGTGGCCAACCACTATCGCCAACCGAAGTACGACTCGGGTTCGCCGGACCCGTCCTTTGTGGCGACATGAATCTCAGCCACAATCACAAGTCTGGTACCGAGTGTTTGGACTATAAACATAGTCCCAAACTCAAACAGTTTTCATCGCTAGCATGTGAAGTAAAGCATGGTAAACAAGCACTACAAGCATGTTAGTAAGCATGTTATAAAGCATGAAGTAAAACATGAAGTAAAGCATATTACAAAGCATGTTGTAATGCATGTAATAAAGCACTATCCCCATAGGGATACAATTGTATGTGCAATACAATTAAGTGGTTGCGGTGAACCACCGCATGGAGGGGATCCTACATGTCTCTAAGGGAGTTGGAAAACCCATATCAGCGCCTATCTAAGGCACTAGTACATACACATGTACACATACATGCACCTATACAAACACTTAGAATATACTTTTCCAACATACATGACGTATGTTAGGCAAGTTCGTTGTTGGCTGTCCCTTCGCCTCGAGAGTATTTTTCCCGTGTATATCGTAATCATACAGCAAATAATCATCACAATTACATTTCCAAAATCCGCACGTATGCGGAATTTCTGGAATACACAATTTCCACATATATGACATTTACACATGAACATGTATTTTTGCGATCCTTTTCGCCAAACTAGCATTTTATCCACACATGATATAATCAAACATTAAATAAACATGTTAAACATTTTCTCAACAAAAATACGTATACGGTATTTCTACGTATATCAAGAGCATGTAAAATTCCATATTCTTTATCGCTAATCGAAACAGGAAACGGAAAGCACTTTGTACATGTGCATTTGCATGCAGATCATGAATCTATCATTATCTGACATTGAAAGCGTTGAAAACCGTAACTTATACGCTTAAAGTCCTCACCTCAGCCCTTGGAATTTCAACGAATCAGCAAGGGTGTTGGAGCTTCCGTATACGGGAGTTTCCTAGCCTAAAGAGCGCATTCGATTAGTCTTTCCATAACCTATCACTAATCAAGCTCAAATCAGACCTAGGGTTAGGGTTTCTTACCTTCAAATGGGGTGGAAACCGCCGAAAAATCCCCTGGAATAGGGCGGTGTAGGCCGTGGGAGGAGTGGAAGCAGCAGGAGGAAGATCGGCCTTGATCTCCACAAGTTTCTCTCTCTTTTCTCTCTTTTTCTCTTAGGGTTTGGACCCAAATTCGTATGGCTGTGAGAGGGGCTGTTCTAAGCCCCTTTTATAGCCTAGAACATGTCCAAAATAGACTCAGGTTCAAGGGTGGCTGCATATATAGGCAGTTCGCCACTTTTCAAGCTCAAAAGGGGTGTTCTGGTGGCCCTCTTTGAGCCAAACGTCAGACTTAAGCTCACCCTCTGCGGATCTACGTGGGATTACGTTTTCGACTCGATCGGATTCCCAGATCGCACGTGGCGGACCACTTTTAGTTCAACGGTCCGTGGGCCACGATCAGAATTTCTGAGTACATGTAAATGTTCCTGAAATTTTTCTTAATCCGAGGGTGTAATTTGGTCTGATTCCGACGGTCAGGTTGCTTAATACTGACGCGCAACCGAAAGGTGCCAGATCACTATTCCAGATATTTTCATTTGGATGGAAATAGTGTTTTTCACACTCCCTCGCTCCGGAGTGAAAACAATGGCCGTGGGACATCGGAATCATCTGATTTTTGAGATGATTGTCAAGCCCAGTGGGGCGGTCCTGGTTCCTTAGCTTCGTGTTAATCGGACTCCCGATGTGCGATCTAGACCTCATACGAAGTTTCGTTTCAGTCCCGAGAGCAGACGGGTAATGAGTTTGGCTCTAGACTTTAGGGTAACCTAGAGTCACCAATTCTGCAAGTTTTGGGTCTTGCAGATCGTATTTAAAGCGATCCCAACGGATTTCATGATTAACCGAGTTTAGTACTTAGTTAACTTTGTTAAATTTCTAAAGGATTTAATCCTATGTGATTTCTGGTCGAGGTGGTACTCGGCCCAATGTACGGAAATTTTCAGGTCGTTACAGTTTAAATTGATAATTGAATTTGAACAACGGTATTAATGGGATTGGTCTAAGATTAAATATGCATATATGGCCTACGTGATGAGGAGGTTGCTTAATTATTCACGAAGGGCTTAAATCTTTTACATGTGTGCAAAATACGAAGATCTCCACTTTGATTGAGGGAATCCCCCACAACACTCTAAAAAACACAAGGAAGCTCTTTTTTTTTTTTTTTTTTTTTTTTTTTTTTTTTTTTCTGCTCTCTCTGGAACCATGTCTATAATGCATTTGATGGCCAAAGTGAAAGGTATAGGTCACTTGATTAATCGCATGTAAGTGTTCTTATTAATTATTACTAATATGAAAAATATGTCGAAGATAATGCAATGAAAACAGTAGATAATATTTGAAAAAATAATATAAATAAATAAAAATAAAGTAAGAAAAGATTATTTATTTTATTAGAGTCAAGGCGTGACTGAGTCATTGCGCCCCAACGCACTTGGGAGTTGGGGCACAATGACTTAGAAGTGCGATATGAATCTTAGAAATGAACTCGTTAGTAAAATGACATCGTATTAGAGACGAATTTTTAAGATACATAGACCATGATCAAGTACAAGCATACTCAATAAGCGCGGAACAAAACCATTAGTGTACTATCAGTTCATACATAGACCTAGCGCGCCCGTTGTAAAGAGATGGTTAAACCCAATTGGTTATTAATCATTGGCAGATCAAGACTTACACAAACCACATCTCTTATATGCATGAGATTTCTTTAATTCTTTCTTATATGAGATAAGAGAGCTACACTAAAAATAAAAACACTTAAAAAAAAAAAAAACCATAAAGATAAAACTTTAAAATTTAAAACAAATTTATTTTAAAATTCTTTCTAAAATACAATGATTACCTACATTTGAACATGGGTAAGTTTCTATGCCTTTAGCTGTGTGGTGACCACAATGAAGTGCATGTTCTATACCGATTATTCATCGGATGAGACCCCATTTTAAACTAAGTGGGCCACACTGAAGGGAACAATAGGGATCAATGGAGAACCAGATGCCCATGTGCTGTGGACACACCATCAAATCACTTCATCAGACATGCCCATCAGGATGAAAGGACAACTAAAAAAATTAGTGGTTTTATAACTCAGGTGGGTTGCCAAGGGAATTAGATTCCATGAGCCCTGGGAAACGCATGAGACCGTAACAAGGCAAGATTTGGTTGGGCAAGCCATGGGTGAGATCCACCACTACAAAACCTCTTTCAAACATGCAATTGCAAAACCTCTTTCAAACATGCAATTGCATGCCTCATTTTTTAGAGCGGTATATAGTTCAATCAACTCTCACCAATCTAGTTCACCATTTATGAGGGGTGAATTAGGTGCCCCATCGGCCTTATTCAAGACGGTGCAACATTTACCATGAGCCTCACCTTAATGCATGTATTCTATATCCACTATGTTTATACATTTTAATAAATTAATTTATAGCATGAGCATAAAGATGAAAAGGATCCCAATCTCAAGTGGGATATATTATAGGAAATAGTAGTAATTAACTATTAATTAACTACAATTAACTACAAAAGTTTCAGATTAAATTGATATTTTTTTTCCATCATCTAAGTTTTTAATGGTAGAGAATTCAATCACCACCGTTTCCTATAGTACGGTCATTTAAGATATGGATTTTCTTCATTTTCGGCTCATGCTCTTAAAATGATCGATCAAAACAGATGGACAGTGAGGATAGGTGGGCCCATGGTAAGAACCACACCTAATCCATGCCCCTGTTTAGGCCTATGTGTAATTTTACATTGTTCCCTGTGCTGTGCACCCAAGTTAGTTTTGGATCGGCTTGACGTCTGAGATGTACGGTGAAAAGTAGGCATCAACTGATGCACGGTTTAGATTCCACACACACATATCATAGCAGTCCCCACAGAAAGATCAAACGGATAGGATCATTCCCCTTGCTAATAACATTGCTCATGTATAATTGAAAAAATAAAAATAAAAAAATACGAATCTCACACGCGCTTCTATGAAAGGTGCCATTCCGCACTTTGATTGGTTCCCATATGTGGGGCCCATGGGTTTAAGTACAATGTACTTTTCCTCTTCCGTTTGACCGTCTATGTGAAAAAGCAATGTACACGTGTCCAACATTTTCTCACATCGCACGTTTGAGAGCCTCAAATCATGATTAGTCTAACATAATACTAAACTCCTTCTGACACCATTTGAAATAAAATCACTGAAAACATAATCAATAAGATTAAATTAGATTGTGATGTAAGTTAATCATTCTCCATCGTTCAACCAGAGCCGTGGGTTTCTTTCAAAGGTAAGGATTATCTCGACATCCGAGCCATGATGTTTTACCTAATGGTGATGGTTTGGGCCCACCAACTTTCGTTAATCTCAAGGGGTCATCTAGATGCCTTGAGAACGTGGCGTCTCGTCAAGCCATTGAACCTAATTAGCATATTCCAATCTAGGAGATTTTTCGGGTATTTTCCATCTGCTGTGCGAATCAATGGACCAATGGTCTGGATTAGAAAACCATCGCCCCACTTGTCGGAATTGAAAATGGTTCCCACTTCTTCAAGCCGAAGGGCCGCGGCTTCGAGGATCCACCGAGGTGGGTGGATCCCTAACTGTGGAGCCCACCCTGATGTATGTGGGTTACATCCATGACGTCCATCCATTTTGACAGATCGTTTTAGGTCATAATCTAAAAATGAAACAGATCCAAATCTTAGGTGGACCACACCAAAGAAACAGTGGTAAATGACCATTAAAAACTTCCTGTGGGCCAGAAAATTTTCGGATTAATCTGATATTTGTATGGTACTTTCATCTAGATGTTTTTGACATTATCAACAGGTTAGATGACAAATAAACATTCCAGTAGCTTTAAGACGTTTTTAATCGTTAGTATTCAATCACCACTGTTTCCTGTGGTGAGGTCTACCTGAGACTTGAATCTGCTTCATTTTTGTAATCATGCCCTAGAATGATCTTTAAAAACGGATGGACGTTGTGGATGTTAGCCACATATATCAAGGTGGGTCCCACAGTCAGGGATCTACCTGAGCCGCGCCGAAGCCGAGGACTATTTCCCTTTCTGGTGCGTTTGTCACAACCAAGCTGGATTGCGGTATGTCCCGATATGGACAGATTTCCGGATTGAACGTACCAAACAAACGGGGAGTTATGGTGGTGGTGTCACCATATCGACGGTGTGGATTCTGGAACGCATGATTACATTGTTAACAGATGCATCCACCCCGCCCATTTTTTACACCAGATCATGTTACAACGTGAGCTAAAACATATCAGGCCGATGGTGGAAGATAGGGATACCTACCACTGGAACCTACTTAGGGCCCACCGAAGTTTTAGATTAGCCTGATGTTTGGTCTTTCAATTCATCCTCATGGGAATCACTTAATCAACGGTTTGGATTGTACATAAACATCACGGTGGACTCCAAGAAGTATTCAACGGTGGTCGTCTCCATTCCCTTGTGATAGGGGCCCACTTGAGTTTTGGATCGGCCTGATTCTTAGCCACACTTACTAATATGATCTCACAAAAATTTTGGACGGAATGGATGGTACATGCACATCACGGTGGGCCCCACAGAGGTTTTTGTTGACCGGAGTTGTTATAGAAATTTCGCGTCCGTGAATCACGCGGATTGGAGTCCACCTTTTTTGGGGACTTTCTACAGTTACAAGCGCCAAAGGGAAAAGAGGCGTTTCATGATAGGTGGCTCGAGTACCTGGACAGTATACACGAGTTTTCAATTTTGACAATTCGGGCCCTTTGATCGTTAAATCAGACAGCTGTTTTTGATAAATCCCGTAGTGGACGGAGCAATCCCCAGAAATCAGAAGATCCTAACGATTCAAATCAAGACATTTTAAGGAGGAATGTGGATCATTGACGTGTTTTTCTTATTAACCTTCTAACCGTAGTAGGCTGCACATTGAAAGGTTAAGATTATCTTAACCAGAAAGATTCTTCCTTCTATTCAATCCATATTTGTAAATAACAGATAAACGGTCTAGATTATCGAATTGTGCATATACGTGTCCAAAATAAAAGCTTGTTTAAACGGCAAAAATGAGGCACCTATCATACGGACGCGGATTGCGTCCTACCCCGCCCGGACGGTAATCCGTCTGGGCAGGGCTCTGTTGGGCCCACCGTGATGTAAGTGTTTTATTCATGCGGTTCATCGCTTTTCTCATATCATTTTAATACTTATATGTAAAATTGAAGCAGGTCCACAACTTCAGTGGACCACACTGGAGGATGCTGCAGTGATAATAACGCCCACCGTTGAAACCTTTCCATGGGCCACCGTGATATTTTTTTTATCATCCAACCTATTAATAAGGTCATGTATACGTGGATGAAGTGAAAAAATAAATATTAGCTTGATCCGAAACTTCTCCAGCTCCCAAGAAGTTTTTAATGGTGGACATCAAATTCCACAAAGTTATATGACTTTGTGGTCCACTTAAGTCATATAACTTGCTCATTGTTTAAATTAGATTTTAAAATGATATGAGAAAAGCGATTAACGGCTTAGATAAAGCACTTACATCACGGTGGGCCCCACGGATCCCCGCCCGGACGGGTAGGACCAATCCGTATCCCCTATCATACAATTCCTCATAAATTATTTTTAGAGAGGCGGCGGTCATCCATATCAACTCAGCTCACCTTGAGTTGTACCCGAAACGGATGGAAACGGACTGGTTAATTACCCTGGCACCAGCCAATGGCTACTGTCGGTGCTCTGTTGGCCCCACCATAATATATTTATATCATCCATGCCGTCCACCCATTCTTACCATTCATTTTATGGTACTAGCCCAAAAATAAGATTGATCTAAATCTCAAGCGGATCGCACAGGTTAGATGTTAAATAATTAAATCTACTTCATTTTTGGATCAAGCCCTAAAATTATCTTTCACAAGAAACGGACGGCATAGATAAAATACATACATCATGGTGGGTCCACGTAGCACCGACTACCAGCAACCTGGCTGGGCAGCGTCACTAGCCAAGCTGCGTCCGAAACAGATTGGCTAGTGATCCTGCTACTTGCCGATGACCCAGTATTCAATGAATTGTGGTCCCAACTATAACGTGTGTTTCATCCATGCTGCCCCATCTATTTTTCAGATCATGACCTCCAAATTGCAGTAGATCAAAGTCTCAAATGGACCATATTGCGTTGATTGAACACTCACCGATAAAACCCTCAAGGGCTACAAATTTTTTAGATCTGTATTACCTAATCAACAGGTTGGATGTCAAGCAAATATTGCAATGGGCCCTAAGAAGTTTTTATTGGTAGACATTCAATAACCACTTTTCTATGTAATGTGGTACACATGAGATTTAGATGTGCCTTATTTGTTTAGATCAAGCAGTACAATAAAAATGGATGAACTGCATGGATAAAACACGTACATCGTAGTGAGGCCGACAGAGTACCGACGAACTGCATGGATAAAACACGTACATCGTGGTGAGGCCGCAAGAGTGCCGACCACTAGCCACCTAGCGAAACACGTCCAGTTGGATCTCACGTAGACGTGGCCCCACGTACACGTATCTAGTTGCTATCCATTCCGTCTATTAGGGTGGGCCTCAATGTAGTGCCTGCATATCGCACCAACTGGATTATTACTCGTACAATGCACTGCGAGAGCAGAAAACAGTCAACGGTCCACCTCAGTTTTGACTGCTCATTTATGGATAACAGGGCATTTCTGTGTCAACCGTCCATTTTCAGGACACCCACATTTAGTATGGATCATCAAATCAGCGTGATTTTGGGTTCCATTCATCTACAGCGATGCACACCGGATGCGCTGTTCTGGTCCCAGGAACAAACCACGTGTACAAATCTCTCGTCATCTCACTTAATTATATCTGCCAGCGTGGAACTCATTGCCAGCCTGGCCAATTCATCAGGTGGGCCCCACCGTGGAGTGTGAACGTGTCCAAAACTGTCATACTTGCAGTGCAATAACAAAGGTATGGACCGGGCTGATTTTGGGCCAGGCCACATGTACGGTGGGCCCTCACCATTGGATGGCCCAGATGTACTGTAGCAGACATGTATTGAGCTGACATGTTTGCACTTGCGTAGGACTACAATGAGACACGTTCGCACCCTAGCCGTTGGATTTGGGGTGTTTTTCCAATGCTCTGAACCGTTTATTTTATAGGGCCACTCTTGGATGGAGGATGCTGGAAAAAACCTTTCGGATTGAATATTTTCAATCGAATTATCATACAAAGGTCATGGTTACCGTTCATGTTCAAATCATAAGTGCGAAATTATCAAAAGGTTAAAAGAATACCAATGAAGACTTTTATTTGTTGACTTTCCACCGTACAAAGTGAGACTCGTCGTATAAACGGTTGGGATCATTGGAAGATGACCCGAGAGTGCACTGTAGCTAGGACGCTTGGAGGCTCTCCTATGTAAAGTGGCGTGTAACTCAAATCCAAAACCGACCAATAGTGGGACCCGCCGCAGATTTGGCCATCTATTAATAAACTAGATTGATTAAGAGAATCCAGACCTCTGATTTTTATTTTTATTTTTGCTGAATTTGGACCGTTCACTACTTTCATTTATACAGCCATCAGATTCCCACAGGCCAGCCAAAATTACGCTTTAAAGTGTAATTTCTGGCGTTATTTATCCACTGATAGTGAGTCCTGCCGGATTGAACGGCTTGGATTTGAGAGACATGCCGCGTGTACGTGGGAGAACATCAAGGCCCTTTTTATAGTAAGTGTTGCTTAGGATTAATAAAGCCCGGAATGGGAGAGAAATCAGGGTATGTTGTAGAAGCCTTTTAAATTCAATTGGAAAGTAGTGGAAGCGGAACCTCCGTTTCTTTAATGCATGACACAATGGTACGCGTTTGCTACAACCATATGCCAACTCATCCACAGTGCTCTCACTAGCGCCCATGCGTGTGCTTGCTGCCACTCGTGCCAATGTGTCAGATCAAGTCGCTGGGCCCATCAAGGCGAGCTGATCATCGAGTGAGCCACGCATTCGAAAATGGATGCGTAGAAAACATAGATCAACGGTTGATATCCAATGTTCTTCTGTGGCCCACGAGATGAGAGGAACCAGCCTCATTTTTGTGCTAGAGAATCCACACAGCGGATCCTGCATTTTACCACGTGTGACCAACTAGGGACTGATCGCAGACCAAAAGCTACACTTGTCAGACGGTCCAGCTCCAAACCGTACAATTGATGGCCACCCATCACGCGGCTGAAAACATATCGGCCAACAGTCCAATTAAACACCCAAAATTAGAAAGTAACGGTCACCCAACAGGTGAGCTACGTTCCATCAGCACCGGGGTCCAAAATTTGGACGGTACACAAGCATACATGTATGCCACGTGTATAAATGGACGATTAACACTATTCTTCGTCGGTGACTGATGAATGGTCAAATATAATTTTTTTATGCTCTGGAGTTTGATGGATGATATGCAATCACTTGGAAATTACTTTAAAATCTCAAACTAAACTGTACAAATTATCAGTCCAAGTTTAGATACATTATGAGCAGAAAATTAATCCTACACGGTTATCTAACTATAGGATCGGTGGACATTTATTAGACGGTTAAAAATGAAAATATCTGATGGTCCTATTTTGAATTTTCAATCCACTGATCTCAGGCTAGGATTGTTTAAACAATCTGATTTTGAGAAGGTGACTTTTAGAGATGGTGGGTTCCACATTTATTCCGTTCAGTTTTACTTAATACATGCGACGTGTACAGTTTCTGAGTGGCGGCGTATCAAGCGTCATAAACGCCAGAGTATCCGGCGTCAGAACACATGTAGTGAGCTGTGACAAACGCACATTCCAGACTTTCTTTACTAATTCACGTTCTCCTCTCTCTCTCTCTCTCTCTCTCTCTGCTTTTTTATACTATTCACTGCTCTCTCTCTCTCTCTCTCTCTCTCTCTCTGTTTTTTCACCTTTGCTTCTCCCCCACTCTCGGCACCAGCCATACGAAGACGCCCCAATATTGAATAGAAGATCCCCAGGAAAAATAGAAAAGGAGAGAGAGAGAGAGAGGGAAAATGCTTGCAAGAAGAAGGTTCTTGTATTCTTCTGTTCTTCCCATCTTCTCTCTCTCTCTTTCATCTCTATAGTGGAAGAAATCTTGAAGTAGAAGAAATAGAAGAAGAAGAACTTCTCCAGATGCTCTGGGAATGGGGAAAATTGAGAACCAGACCCAGATTCCAGAGACCCAGATCGAGATTCGTCAGACGTCTTGTGAATGCTGTTCGGCGGGCCTTGCCTCGATTCAACGGGCCTTCACCTTCCGATGCGTTGTCGTCTTGATACTCAGTGCCTGCGTCTTCCTCTCCGCTCTCTTCTGGCTACCTCCTTTCCACTCTCTGAGATCGGGATTCGATACCAGCGATGCAGAGAAGCAGGCTGGTGAGTTCTTTTTATTTTTTATTTATTTGGGGGCCTTGGATCTGTTTTTGGAAATGTATATTTGGGTTTCTTGCTAGGTTTTGGAGAGATTTTTTTTATGGATCAGGGATTAGCGAGGTGGGATTCTGATGGGGTTTTGAATTTTTTTTGGGGCTTTTTGGTTTTATTAGGTTTTGAAGTGGGGTTTCTTTTATTAGGTTTTGGAGTGGGGTTTTGTGAGAAATGTGATGCTTTGTGGTGCGATTTTGCATCCTAACAAAAATTGGACTCTCTTGATTAGGGTTTTTTTTGGGTTATTTTCTTGTTCTACTGCCCTTTAGATTGCGTTTTGTGAATTAGGGCTAGAGATGTGAAAAGGCTCGGTTTTATGTCGCTTTAGGTGTCTTAAGTCGGAATCTGATGAGAGTGATTTGATGGATTTATATGCCTTCATGAGCTATGATATACTTGGAATTTGGAATTTGATTTCCTTGGGGTATCGAGTTGCCCGCCAAACTGAATAGAAGACTCAATGGACTTTGCATTGTTATGCGCTGTTTTGGTTTATTTCCTTTATCATCTCTCTCTCTGCTTCCATTGGTTCAAGAGTTGTAGTGCAACAGCCCTCATGTCTACTGGGGTTCATTCCTTGGGAATTATAGATTTAAGCAGCAATTTCGGATTGTGACTCTCCTTGGGACTGAAACGTGTGTGATGCGCCCCATATTAGATCGCACCTGTTGGTTTCGTCAGTTCCGTATTGGTATGGTGATTCATTTCATTTCAGATTGAAACGGACAACATTTAAAACCATGATTGGAATGCGGATTTAGGCTGAATCGAATGTGTGGTGTGGTCATGTTTGATGATGCTTTCATCATTTGCAGAGAACTAAAGAGTGATTGTAGTTCCTCACATATTTTCTGAAATTGTCTATTGCATGAGTTGGCATCCAATGCAAGAGGACATGACCTAAGAACATCCAACTCTTTAATACAATAGTGGTAAGGTGGTGCTTCGTCACTTTGTGAAGGGAAGAATTTGATGTTTTGAAGTGTAGGTGCCAAGATGGTTACTGATCATAAAATAAAAAAGAAGTGTAAGTGGCAACTGGAGATTCCCGTTCCTGTGGATTACCCAATGCACAGGGTTTGCGGGTGATTGCATGTATCCGCAGGGAATAGTCTCGCATTAAAGGGGCGGGGACACCCTGTCGTCATTAAAAAAAAAAAGTGGCAACTGGAAATAAGTTGACGTAGCCCAGCAATTTGTGTCCATCTTTTGTGATCCGAATGGAGATGCGTTGACGTGGGGTTTTCATAGTCATGGATAACATTTTAACCTAAAAGATGGTGTGCTCCTATCCACTTGAACTCCTGCTAAAACGGAAGGGGGAGCTTCAACACAGGGTGTTGGCCCAAAATTTCTCTAATTAAATCAACTACCCCATTACCTGGTTGCTCAATGAGCTTCTATCAGGATTACAACCTGATGGGTGTTGGCTTCCGTCTCCAATAGCTTTTCAAAATCTTCTCAAAAGAGGAAAAAAAACAGCTGGTCAAAAAATTCCTACATTCTAGTATCTGCTACTAATGTCCAGTGTCATTTTAGATAGTTTATATTTGCTTCAGACTAACACAACCAAATGGAGGTTGTCAAGATGCAATGTTTGGTCCAACTTATCCACTTGCCAGACAATTCATTGTGCTTCTTGATGTCTGTACCAAAACCTTAGTAAACATCATAGATAGCATCATATGTATCTCACAGATTCCCTAAATCTGAGGAGCACAACTGGTTCTTTGGACACTGGATGTCTGTGGAGAGTACATGGTTTGGCACATTTTTTAAGGTACTTCTTCTTATAATGGATAATCCAGATTTTATTAGAATACTAAAGGATATAAAAAAGTTGCAACAGAGGGAAAGACTCCAAGTCTGCAAGGAAGGTCTTAAATGTGTTTTCACTTAATGTACAGTGTATAGTAAGGAAATGTTCCTGTACAACTCTCGGACCTATTCCACCCATTATGCCCCACCACTGGTTATTAGATTGAGCTCCATACATTAAAGCTTTGGAAGAATCACCTTCAATCACTAATGGTTTTCCATGTATACAGATTCATGCCATGTGTGCAGATTCATGAACTTGTAGGGCAATTATCTTGCAAACAATGAAGTTGAATCGTTGCCCTTTGCTTTGTACTTTCTATAATTAAAGACCATTTTTAGAATGAATGGGTGTATGGAGAGCATGATGAGAGGGTCAGTCAGTATAATTAAAGATGTTTTGAGGGTGCATCTTTGTTTTTCAAATAAAAGCTTTTGGAGCTCTTTAAGGGCTTGTTTGGATTCAGTGAAATGGTGGGAAAGGAAATAGTATTTCTCGAGAAACCCTGTTTCTGCCTTTTGTAAGCGCTAAAACTGTAGGAAAGGGTGTGAAACCCAGTTTTCCATGCTGTAAAATTTCCTTGAAGTAAAAGGTCGAGTTCTTGAATGGGCAAGGGTGGCTAATGATATGGGGGATATAGATGGGGGGATGTTTTGAGGGTACATCTTTGTTTTTCAAATAAAAGCTTTTGGAGCTCTTTAAGGGCTTGTTTGGATTCAGTGAAATGGTGGGAATGGAAATAGTATTTCTTGAGAAACCCTGTTTCTGCTTTTTGTAAGCGCTAAAACTGTAGGAAAGGGTGTGAAACCCAGTTTTCCATGCTGCAAAATTTCCTCAAAATCAGCCTTTTATTTTCTCACCCAGCCCCTTCAAAAAGGACATTTCCTTTCCCACATTTTCTTGCCGCTCAAACTTTATCAAGAAAAAAATGCTTTGATACTCCAGCAAAGTGTGTAGATGATACACATGAACTGAGAATCTGTATGCGTGGAATACCAATAATTTAAAGTAAATTGTTCAAATTATTCGTTCCAGATTGCATGCATCATGAACCAAGCATTACTCTTATTGGATCATCTAACTAACGGGATTAGTGGAAATCTATTTGACAGTTAAAAATGAAAAATATTCAATGGTCCTATTTCAACAAGAAAGTGTCCACGAATCAGAAGTTAGGATTGTTCAGCCGATCTGATTTACACATTGCGACTCGAGGCATTGGCTTCCACCGTCTACTTGGCTTAATTTAAGTTAATGAATGCCATGTGTACAATTTCTAAGTTCCTATATTATCAAATAACTTGCATTCAAAGTCACTTCCCCTTTTTATTTATTTTTATTTTTCCAAAAACTCATGTTTAACTTACTAGGTGAGGGGCGTGATAACTTTCGTTAACTGAGTTTCACATTGATCCACCTTGTTCTCTAAGTCAATTCCACTCCATCCATCAAGATGGAGTTTATTTAGAATTGCGACTTTTATAAGAGTTAGATTTTTAGAAATATC
Source organism: Magnolia officinalis (assembly GCA_021015155.1). Lineage (NCBI taxonomy): Eukaryota > Viridiplantae > Streptophyta > Magnoliopsida > Magnoliales > Magnoliaceae > Magnolia > Magnolia officinalis. The sequence continues at coordinate 15,046,623 of JAJHSJ010000004.1, read as the reverse complement.
TTGTAATTATGTTAGGACTCTTCTAACAAAAGTTTATTTAGAATTTTTATTTTTAGAAATTAGGCTAGAGAAGAGTTTTACTAGAATTATGACTTTTATTAGAGTTAGATTTTTACTATTTTTCGTAATAACGAATTTTGGTTTATTTTTTCTTTATTAATGGTGTTATTGGGATGCATACACATTAGACAATTATTGATTAATAAAATTCCGATTTTTATTTATTTATTTATCTTGTGGATTCAAGTAAATACCCTTGTGGATTCAAGGTTTTAATCGCTTGAGGAAGACGGTGATCTTTCTCATTATCCCTTCACGCTCTTCTGTGCGTTAGGCATGGCCCAAAAATTAAATGATAGGATGATTCTAGTCGTCCATTAGCGAGAATGATCTGGTGAGAAGCAAAATCGTCAATGGAATGTTTCTTTCTTTCAGCAGAAGAATTACTCTTATCAAGGCATCCCTATCTAATTCCCAGTATATTCCCTCCCCACTTTTAAAGCGTCAACTATGGTGATCGGTGGATTCACTAAGGAAATTCTTATGGGAGGATAGAGAGGTAGGAAATAAATTCCATCTTCTTAATTGGATGGAGGTTCAAAAGAATCGGAAGCATTATCGAGGAGGGGGGAGGGGGCCTAGAGTTGGCTATCGCTCAAGGGGAGATCGTTGGTGTGGAGGGATATAAGCTAAGTGGGCAAACATTACGAGGGTTAGAATCGGACTTTGTCATTTATTGTTGGAAAGGAATTTGAAAACGGGATTCACTATTTGGTGGATAAAGGTGACATTTCACATTTGGAAGGATGCATGGTTAGATCATGAACCTTGAGAATGGTACTATTAGGAGCTCTTTGAGCAAGCTAAGGAAAAGATCCGTGATTGTTTCGAGTCAATGGGGGGAGCTGTGTTTTGGAATACTAGTTTGAGGAGGAATTTATCGGATTCCAAAGCAAGCCTGTATGCCAACCTTCTTAGTGAATTGAATTGAGGGCTGATACTTCAACAGAGGATAGAAAGGTTTTGAAATGGTTGACCAATTGTGAATTAAATTGTTTTTCTCGGTGTTGATGGCTCGGGAGGCTGTATCTCCTTCGTGCTCAAAGGTTTCAAAGGCCCCTGTTCCCACTAGAGTTAAAGCTTTTGCTTGGGTAGGAATGGCCAACAAGATACTCATACTAGATAAAGAAGCAAAACATGGCTTTCCTCAGCATGTGCATCATGTGTAGGAATGACAAGGAACTGGTGAACCATTTCTTCCTTTATTGCATATTGGCCAGGGAGGTATGGTCTTTCTTCTTATCTCTTTCGGGGTTTCTTGGTACTTCAACAACTCAATTGGGAATGCAGTGGTGGAATGGGTAGGTAACTGTTTAAGACTGAAAGGAGACTCTATGGAAGATGTGCTTTTTTGGATCTTATGGGGTTTGTGAAGGGAAAGGAATGCCTAATTTTTTTAGAATAGCTCCTCATCAATTGTGAGTTTAAAAGGGAGGATTCTTCGTATGGTCATTAATTGGGCCCTTGCAAGAAAAGAATTCAAAGGATGCATCAAGGTAAATCTTGTGATGATCCAAGAATATTTATGTGCTAACTTCATTTTGTTGTAATGTTTTCTTCCTTTTCCTTATATTGGCTTTTGTTTTGTCTGTGTTTCACATGGATGGCCTGTCCTTGAGTGAAGAGAAGGTTACTTGCATCTTGGGCCTATTCATTTCGCAATAAATCATCAATTCTCAAAAGAGAGTCAATGGTAAGAACCATTGTCCGGTTGGCATAGTTTTGGGCCATCCAAACCAGTGGGTTGTCATGTGTATGGTGAATGTGTGCATTGGGTGATCCACTAATCAAGTTTCATGGTATACTACCACCACTACATACTACCTTTTCGATGGGTAAGTTGACGTACTGTCACTTTTTCCAAGATATTGTTCAATCTTAGTCCATAATAGCTGTTATGTACTTATGTTGAAGACCAATATTGAACATCCATATCATGTTTGGTATGCTATATTGTTATCTGTCATGATAAAAATCATGATTTATATGCATCTTGTAGCTTAGCTTAGCTTAGGGCGTGTTTGGTTGTCCAATTTCCTGTGTAATGCAAAGTAAATGAGCCATCATTATCATTTCAAGGTGTTTGTTTTAACAAGAATTACGGTTCATAAATCAAGAGTCAAATACACCCATAAAGGAAGTAGATAAAGGACATCGTAATCATTACATTTTTACATTATAAAGCTTCCATTTTTACAGTAATGTCTGGGTAAAACAAACAATGGTAGCAAACTCATCATTGCAGTTAAATGTAGGTGATATCACCCCAAAATTACAGTGGTAAGTAATCATTACCCATTTCCAGTCATTTACCGTTGTAATTGGAAAAACCAAACACACCCTGAACTGCACAATGTGGTGAGCGGTCAACGTAACTTGTTTGGAAGCTGTTATCTTTGAATGCTATATATGAGAGTATGTTCACTGCCATATATTTAAATTTGAGAGATTTTTTTTCATTGGTTATGTTTTTGTTTATTTTGACACTTGGCTGCTTCTTTTCAGCTCCAGTCCAAGCAACCTTCAGGCTGCAAAAGCCAGTTTCACTGCTTGTTGAACATACCAGTTGGCTAGAGCATGACATATATGAGGAAATAGGCGTCCCTAATACAAATGTGTGATTTCAAGCCTCAACAGTGGTGCTTTATTTTAATCCATTTCGAATGATGAAGTTATCTGACTAAATCATGCCTTCTGACAGGTTTCCATAATTTCCATGCACCCTTTAGCTGCAAACTTGACCAAGGTGGTGTTTGGTGTTGTTCCCTATCCATCAAATGTCGCTATACCTTCAGTGACCCTAAGCGTACTGAGATCATCTCTGATAGAGCTGGTCCTTCAGCAGTTGAATCTGTCTTTGACACCATCAGTATTTGGGCAGTCATCTTCCTTTGAGGTTTTGAAGTTCCCAGGAGGGATCACAGTGATCCCTAATATGCAGTATGCTTCTATTTGGCAGACACCTCAAATCCTCTTCAACTTCACATTACACAATTCTGTTTCCCAGATACAGGAAAATCTTGAAGTCTTGAAGGGCCAGTTAAAGTATGGCTTGCAGCTCAGGTCTTATGAGGTAACATTCTGTCATTATGCACTCTATATCAATGTTAGGGGCGTGTTTGGATGCATGTCGAATTGACTTGCCGTAATGAAACTAAATAAAGGTGGTAAAAATGCCAAACTACAGTTACAATCTTTGGCATTAGTATTGAGGGACTTGGTTCTAAAATTTCTATTGCATTACTTGTCATTTCCTCTTGATTGAAATGAAGGTTCACAAGTTAATGCCTCTGCGCATTGAAACACAGCCTTGTCATTTTACATTTAAGTTGCAGAAATATATTAAATCGTTGTCTTTGCATGCAGACCATATTTGTGAAGGTGACAAATATGGATGGTTCCACAGTTGCTCCCCCAGTTATAGTCCAGGCTTCAGTGTTGTCTGATGTAGCAGGCCACGTTCTTTTACCCCAGAGATTAAAGCAGCTGGCTGAGGCACTCACTGGTCATCCTGTGAAGAACCTTGGCCTAGATCACACAGTTTTCGGTAAAGTAAAACAAATTCGATTGTCGACGTTTCTACAAGCCTCACTGGGTTCACCCCAAGGGTCCCCAAGTCCATCTCCATCTCCATCAGAGGAAAATCATTACTCAGCACCTCCTCAGTCACATTATCCTACTGTCTCACCTTCTCACGCTCCTGCTCCTTCAGCTGACCGCCATAGCCCCTCTCCCTGTGACCTCTGTGATTCCTCTTCCCCATCCGAGAGTGTATCTCCACCTGTCCCAACACCCAAAAATTGGCCTGAGCCCCCGACAAGTCCAGATTCAGAATCTCCCACGCCTTCAGTGATAGCTGGTCATTCCCCTAGAAGTAGCCCATGCCGTGGTCCCACACTTTCGCCGAACCCCTCTCCAGCAGCTCATTCTGACCCACCTGCTCCAGGCTTTTCACCGCACTCTGCCATTAGTCCACGAGGCCAACCCCCAAGTCCCGCTCCGAAGTTGGACCCACACATTTCACCTTCACCTGCAGTGCGATATGGCCCAAGTCCTCAAGACCAGGGAAGTGGTGAAGCTTCAGTATATTCAATGCCAGCCTCATCTCCGATTGCGCCTTCCCCTGCCTGTGAGTTACTATATCAAATTCTCAATGTGCAGTTTATGATTTCTGTCAAAAGTAAAGCATTTATACTCCAGTTTTCCTAAGATTGATCTTTTTCCTAACCTGTTTGTGTTGCACAATATGGCAATATCTTGATCGTGCTTGTAGGAATGGATATCATTTGATGTTCAACTTTCCTTTTATAGTATTGTGGTGATTGGAATGATAGCTTGTGTTCATGTCAGCTAAAAATGTTTTCATAGTGTAATTATTGATAAACAACCCCGGTCCAAATTTTGGTAGCCGATTAGTTGTGGTTGAAACTTAGAAGTGAAAAATGGTCAGGCAAGGTGATGTTATTCTCAGTTGTTGCCTTCCAGTTAGTCATAATATTAGTTATTTGACACCCCTTTGATGCTCTGATGGTTATGCTTGTTCACTAACATTTTATTTGCTTTTTATAGCTTCTTTTAAGGATAGGCTAAAATTTGTTAAGAAAAGAGAGCAAATTACAATCACCATGGATTGCCTTCCTTGGAAGAGGCCCAACTGTTGGCATTGACAGAACGCCCGTGTGTTATGGATCGAGGAGGTTGCATATGGATGAGTTCTTTCTAGCCCAACCAATAGGCTGCAGCTCCGCGTCATGAGAGTATGTACCCCAATCAGACCTGCATATAGACATAATGAACCCTACCCTAACACATTTGCATGTGTGTGGGTTTGGGGTGCAATGTGAGTGGGTTAGGTGAGGTTGAGGTCAACCCGACCATAACGCCCAACCTCAAGAGGACCCAACTGCAATCCGACCTGAACCAAATTCCAATAAGAGGTGCCTAACGTGACCCCAACCCAAATTGCTCTATGTGTGACCCAACCTAAATGCATGTGGTTATTCTCAACCCGACTTAACAAGAACCCAATTTGCTCAACCTGAACCTAGCCCGATTTCAAAATGGGTTGGCATTTTCCAAGCCAAAACCCAGGACCTTGACAACCCAACCCAACCTGCACTCTGGTTGGATCAATTGGTTTAGTGTTAACCAGACCCAAGTTGCAGCCTTAGTGTGGATGTGTCTAGACGGAGAGAGGGAGTGCATGAACTGATAAATTAACTCACAAATAGGATTAATTAGGTACTCCCTGAACTCAGAACTGCAAACCAAACGCCACAATGAACTGCAAAATGCAAAACCTAAATTTGGTTAGCCAGCTCTTTTGCTCTAGTAGCATGTAGAGTTTGGTGCAACTTCAGTGTTAGATACAGTGGTCCTTGTTTAAATATAGAACCATAACCCCTGAACCCTTGAGAAATGAATTTAATGCATGTGACTGTAGGGTAGACTCCCTATGATAATTTACCATCATTTAGAAAATGGTGGTGATTTATTCTCCTCACAAGTGCCACTCATGTACTGCTGTACAGAGCATGTGAATTTTGGGGCACATTGTCGATGGAGTGTACAACTACTAACTATTTCGAGCAATTTTAACCATCCAATTGATGACCATCAAATGGATGGTTAAAAATACAATAGTGAGTGGTCCTACTTCCAAGGGCAAAATCAAATCATTAATATAATATTCTAGGTGTAAATTGTGGGTTGTGCTCTCCATGCACAAGTGGGTCAGTGATTGCTTAAACTATGCCATGTGTACGTTTGAAAAGTTGCCACCGTTTTTAAAACGGCAGTAAACTGTCATGGGAGTCTAGTGTATCTCAGTTGAATCTAATTGTCAATAAAGTTCATTGGTTTATCGCACACAAATCACTTTTGTTTATTGCAAAAGAATTACTTCTTTTGTTCACAAGCAACACATGGGTATTTGTGCACATGGAAAGAAGTTTTCAGATGAGGATTATTTTCTATTTTGTTCTATTTCATGTGCATAAAACACAATCAATTTTCAAAATTGGAAGGCGTCTCTTCAGTTTTCAAACATGAGAAATCTTTTCTGCCCCTTCTTTACTGATATGACTCCTTTGATGATCCACCAATGTGTTATTGATGTAAAGGCGGCCGGTTAAAGAGGAATCTTAGGATCTTTGAAATTCTAGAAGGCAAAACAGGTACAAGCACATCTTGCAGTTAGTTCAATCATATGAGTAATGTCTATAACCCAATTGATGGTGACAGAGCGAGTGCAGAACCTGATATCTGGTTCTGGAACTGATGCCTATGCAATTAGTGCAGTTTAGTGTTACTGTCCAAGGTTGAGATGTTAGTTGTATAGAATGTGATGGCGTCAGGGAGGCCCCCATTGCAAAATATTAGCAAGTATTAATCCCAATGAAATGGGAGACGCACGAGTTTAAAGCGAGAACAACAGGCCGAGGTAGAGAGAACAACTAATCCATCTCTCTTATATTTCAATCAAGCAGGGAAAGACGGTTTAGCTGATGCATATTTCGCCTATATTTTAGTCTAGTTGTTGGTAGACGGGTAAGGAAAAACAAATTATTAATATGAACTAGCATGGCTGAAAACCCATCAATAAATTCTCTATCATTCTGATATTCGACCTACGTATTTTTAATTTCATTTAATTTTTCAGCACACATGATTAATGTTGATCATATTATCTGCCCTTTGCAACTGCATTTTATGGTTCCAACTATTATGGCTAATACTGATTCGATATGGAAACGCTTTCTGTTGTTTGTTGTAGCCTATGTTGCAGGTCCTTCCTACAATGAGATGCGGCTAATTGGGTTGCTAGGTTTCATGGTGTTTCTCCTATGTGTAGCATACTGATCGGTCCCTCAGCCTTATAGCACCATGCACATCCTCATCAAGCTTGAGGTTTTGGCAGCAACCCGTTATTTGACAGGCAAATGGTAGAGCGGCCAAAGGCCGAAAAACAGTTTTGCTCTCTCCTCCCCTACACAATCTTAAATGCTGGAGTCTTATGGTGTGAATGGTAAAAGGTCCCCTTGAAAAGGAAGAGGGGTTCCACAGGCAGCCAGGTAATATGTACATAGGAATATTTGCAGGTCAAAGCCACAAAGGTGGCGGGCCGCTGTTAGCTCGAAGGAATATGGATGAAGAAAAAAGAATCTTCTCTATTCTCTAAGGGAAGGCATTGAGAATCGCTTGTATTTTTTTTTTTTTTCCTTAATATCTTTTTTGCAGCTGTAAAAACACGCCCACATCTAATTTATAAGCAAAAAAAAAAAAGAGAATGTTTTCATGGTTGCAAGCAGCAATCCCCCCCTGCCCAACATATGATGATCCAAACCAGACATCCAGTGTGTATCCCCCATTGATTTGGCCACTAATAAAAGATTGGTTTAATTGGACAACTGCAGCCATCTAACGGATGGAGCTTTTCTCACATGTGAAGCATTTTTCAATTTGCATGTGCCACTGATTAAAGGGTTAAGATGGTCCAAACAGTATTATTTTCCATGATGATTATTGTGATGAATCATCTACAATAATTAGCCTTGGAGAAATTATTTTTGAAAATGTATGTATAACCAAATATGGACCACTCATAACATCTGATCAACTTCTAATTGTTCATGTTAACTCCTTCCTTATTGAGGGACATTTTCCACAATAACTGCATCCATAAAATTCTCTACCTTTGTATTAATAAACTACCTTTGCTTGTCATGACCCGCTTGCTTCTACAAATTAAAATTTGGTGGTGCGTGGAATTATAATGATAAAAGGCTAAAACTGCATCAGACTTAGTCTGGTACAACTATGTGTTTCAAGCTCTCATCTGAGTCCTGACACACTTCTTTTCTACTGGGCCGAAGCTTAAGTGGCCTTTTGCTGGACCACCAAATGACGATCACGATTGGGCCATTTGTGCATGGAGGATTTTCTAAGGGGGAAACTATTATATTAGGATATATGATGGTATGTTCATGAACCTCTTGCTTAGCCAACTGTTTGGATGCGCCTTTGATGTGATGATCCTAACCATTTAACCATCTGATCAATGTAAAGAAAATCAATGGCCATATTTTTCATACTAGATAAGGTTCAATTAAAAAAGTTTGGACTGTCCATCATCTGGTGCCTTTGATCCTTGGTCCCTCCTATAAAATCATTTTGACTCGATGATCCTTACCATCCGATCAATGGCTAGAAAAATGGACGGGCCATATTGAATGTTATAATAATTTTGTCATTGATCTTAAATGTCCGTGATTTGGGGCTCACCTTAGATCGTTGGTCCCTCTTAAGAGCCACTTTGATATGGTGATCTTAGCCATCTGATCAATGGAAAAGACAATGAATGGTTCAGATTTATTATCATTCGTGGAGCCACAGTTGATAGCCGATCGCTGACATGAAAATCACATTGAACAGAGTTCTGTCCAAAGCCCGGTGTGCTAAGCAAAACTCAGGCCTGAAACCCAGCCCATGATTGAGTCAAAACTGACTATCTAGAGCCCGAGATCAACGCAAGCCCAATCTGTTCCCTCACTTTTGTGCAAGATCCAGGTTGTTCACTAGGTGGGTCCACGGTGCATATTAGAGGAGGTTCACAAGGGTTTATAAGGACAATATTTAGAAGAGGTTCAATTCGAGGTTTGGATGGGAACATGGCACTTTAACAATATTTACATCCAAGTCTCCTGGTAACAGTTTGGATTTCCCCGCTCATGTGACATATTGAGATGAGATTGGATGGGAATTTTCACTAATAATGAATTCCCAAATATCATCTTTCAGCAATGATATTAGTGAATTCCCATCCAAACTGGCCCAAAAAACTATTTCGTCTGTGTGTCTCGGTGTAGCATGATGGAACATCACCGGCACACATGCTAATATGTCATGATGTTTCCTAAAACCAGGATATGCAATACCCAGAGAAGCATGTTCTGGACCTACATCCCATGTATTCCTTGAAAGCCAGTTTACAAAGACATGAAAACCACAAGCCAGTTAACATCCAAATGCTTCCTCCAAGGCCAATTTTCTTTTCTTTTCTTCATTTTTTTTTTTCCTGACCAGTTTAACAGATGGATTCCATAGAGATTCAGCATCAGAACAGAGACGACTGTTATATGGCTGCATTAGTTCAAGATCTGTAATTGAATCAACAATAAATAGATAAAGAGAGTGAAGGAATCACACAAACCCAACATTACAAAAAAAAAAAAAAAAAACATTTTTTTAATCCTTTAGATAGAACTCCCACAAACAGCCATGTTGCAATCAGTCATTAAATACAAGATATTTCTTTCAGTCACAATTTGATTATGTTGAACACAAAATAAATACAGAGAACTCACCAACTTTCTCACTCCCTCAATGCAGCTGCAATTTTCTTTTGGATGAGCTCAACTCCCAAACGAGGCGATAATCTTGGAAGGATTTCCTGCAACAGTGACAAGGATGGCATGAGACTCCCCCTTCAAATCATGCAACAGTAGGTAGGATTAGGAATGTTAAAACATACAAACTTCACTGTCCTATGCTGCAGAGTTATTTGAATTAGCTGCATGAACTCACTTCAGGCACACCATAGGTAGTAGCATGAATGCTCTTCACATGCGGAGCAAGTTTTCTATTACAAATGGATCCGAGGCATCAAACATGGCAAACTGATAAGCCCAAGCATGTGGTTTTTCAAAATATTTATAGAAATAAAACTAATACATGTAAGTTTAAAACAGAAAACAATACATCTAGCAAATACAAGAGGGTTGCTAGTGCCCCATGCACCTTTGCAAGAAATGCAGAGTGGTATAAACAAAAAGAGGAGTGGTATACTTTCTGGGTGGATTATTCATCTACATTGAATTGACAATGTGAATCCATTTAAACTCCAAGGTATTTCCGACCTTCGGAAAAGAGCTTTGAAATTGCCTATTGTTCTGAAGTCCAATTCTAAGTGCTCCTGAATTCCCAAGACGCAAGGGAACCAATCAAGTTGGGACACCTTGACCCTTGCGAAGACTCGAGAAAGCTGTGTGCTACACCTCTTCCATAGGGGAAGGGGCCACCATCAGATAGGCTACAAGCAATATTACACTAACTAGAAAACCACCCCAATTGCCACTATGAATCCCACTTAAAATCTTATAGTATCCAGAGAACCACCCAAATTACCAAAACACATCAACCTGCAAGGCCAAAACCACTCAAATTTCCAATTCGCCCACTCAACCGCAAGTCCAAAAAACAATCGAAAAGGTTTGGACATGTCTTTAACAATCTGTAACCATGTAATAAGAAAAACTCAACATGCCATACCACACTGGCGGCAACCCAACTAGCTGAGGTGTATTCCATTTGAAGTCTCATCAACATCACCGTAGACAACATTTACTGTAATTTACATTAAAAATATGGAAACAGAAGATAGAAGCTCCAGCATATAGATAATGAAAGGCCTTAAATCTAAAAGAGGACCAGTTTCATAGTCCAAAGGATCACCTAGAAGTCCTGAGAATCAACCAATTAGTAGATCTTAGTTCCATAAGCTATCTCCAATGGGATCCATATGAATGGTGTTGATTATGGAATGTGAACTATTAATCTTTGTTCCAATCTAAAAGCCCATATCTCGAACTAAAAATTTCAGAGAAAAAAAAAGAAGGAAAAATAGGGGGAAAAAACAATATAATTACATTAAAGAGAGAAGGCAAGAAAAGAGAAATCGGACCTCAGTGCCGTCAGAAAGTACTCTTGCCAACACGGGAATCTCATACTGGAAGCGATTCTCCCATTCAGAATTAGTAGTAATATCCCTAATCTGAAACTCCAACAAAAATTTCAAAACATAGAAAAAAGATAACAAAGAAATGGAGAATAAGCAACGGAAATGAAAACGAAAAAGAAGAGGAAGAACCTGGAGCTGAACTTCAACGAGAGAATCGGGGCCCCCCAAAGAGAATGCAGCATTGAGTTTTTCTTTGAGGCCATCGCACAAACAGCATCCGGGTTTTGTGTAGAGAACCAGCTCCTTCTTCGATGGCTGCAGGGACGGCGGCGAGGATGAGGCTGAGAAGGCAGAGAAAGAGATCAAGGGCCATTTCGTCTTCGGGCTTTGTCGAGCGAAGAAAGCCAAGGTCGTTGCTGGTGATGCTGCTCCTACTGCCATTGCCATTGCCATTTCCAAAACCCCCAACCAAAAGCGTTGCAGCTTGGCTGCCAGTCATCCGAATATATATATATAGTTTTGGTCTGTCCGTACAGTTCCTTAGAAGCGTTTGCTATTCCCACACGTGCCAACCTGTTGAAAGTGTGGGACGCCTGAGCATGCATGAGTGCTGAATGTGGACTGTTGGCTGGTATCGAGATGGCCCAGCGAGCCTATTGAGGTCGTGGCAATGGCCTGCGTTTGGGAGAGGCCAGGTTAGGCCCTAGGCCCCATGGTTATGGGTCTAGCTTACAAGTCCAGGCCCAATAGTCATGGTCCAATTTTTCAGGCCCAAGGCCGATTACATGTTAGTTGGCCCAGCCCAACCTAGCAAGATGCATCCCAACCCGGAAAAAAAAAAAAAAAATCAAATCAAATCCCTATTTCCCATTTGGATGTTACCAATCCATCCATTGATCAAGTGGGATACCCACACACACAGACACAAAACAGTTAGATGAAACCAACATTTTACATGGAAGATGCATGTGTTGCCTGAGGATTGAAACAACATATTTTTAGTATAGGACACATGTATACCTGGTTTGGTTGAGCTAATAAGTCTTAAGCCCAATCCAAAGCTGGCCAAGTGGATCACCCGGTCTTCTACTCCTTCCCCCTTTTCTGTGGGCCATCTTCTTGCTTGTCTGGGTCTAAACTGTCCCTTTTTTCTTCTTCTTTTCTTATTTATTATTTTTATTATTATTATTTATTTATTCGCATAGGCATGGGCCACAATATTAGTGGACTGGCAAGATACGTATCCAGTGGGCCACACTGGTACACCACTTGGTCTATTAGACCATCATCTAAACCCTATCTAATTAATTGTGTTGGCTACATGAATCCTGTTATGCCATTCCACTCTATCAAAAGCCAGACCTTGGGTTGAACCATACATCATCAAGTCTTTTTTTTTTTTACTGACATCCACTCACGTCCTTTTGAGCCTTTCCATTCCCCTTTCAAAGCCTTCAAACTATACCAGCTCACTCCTAACATATAAAAAGAAAAATAACAAATGGTCTAATTCAACAGGGGGATCTGTAGTGATGGGGAAATTAGGATTGCCAACCCGTGTAACTTTTTGTGCCAGCAATGAGCCGGGCTGTCCTTTTGGGTTTCTAGGCCTAGCCCATCACTGATCAAGCTTCAGCCAAAAGTTTTGGCCCATGTATCAGGTAGGCCAAGCATCCTTTATGCCTTGTGAAGCCTTATGCTAGAGGAAGCTCTCCATCAAGGAGAACTTTTCTCGCTTTGCATTACACATGCACACGTTATATCTACTACTGTTAATGAATATTGCATTTTGTATGTTTTCCTTCCGACAGTAGTTGTCGACTTTCAGATGGGACCCTCCTGCGGATTTCGTGGATCTAAATACAAGTGGGTCCCATTTGTTTCCACTAAGGGCAGAGATTGCCAGATATAGGGCTATAAACACTACTGGCTAATATGTCACAAACTCATCCGTCTCCTGGGGTACATGAGCCAAAAAACTAGATGGAGAGGTCACGGATCTCACTGGTAACTCAGCAAGGGATCTGTAGAATTGGGGCCCACAGTTCAATGGTCCAACCCATTGTTCTCAATCTGATGTGGCCCACTATAAAGGTCTCCCAGATCGGAAGATCCTAGCAGCAAGTATTTGAGCCTTTCTTCGTTGCTGCATTTCTCTTCAACTGATAAATTTGCAAGGTGCAAATCACAAGGTTGGGATTGTCCTATTGAGGCGAGTCTTGAGAGATGCTATAAACTAACAGACTATAATGTGCATAAATTTGGATCGAGGATCATGTGACGGACAGTTTCTTTACTAAAAACACCAGCATTTCTTCAACCCTAAGCTTGAGAATGGTGTTTACAATACATACTATTTTATGATTCATGGGTGCATGTAATTCACGTGTTTCCCATGCTGCAAAAAAAATAATAATAATAATAAAATCTTTGTTTGGGATAATTTCAGACTGCTGCCATGAGAAACATCTTCAGATCTTGATTTTTTTAAAAAAATCATGATTTGGTGGTTGAATCTTTATTTTTTTAAAATCAAGATCTTTAAACCTTACTTGGCAAGCATTCTTTGCAATTTCTGGAACTGTTTGGATTGAGAATTACATCAGTAATGAAAAGTGCAATGATAACAAATTATAATATATCTTGGAAAACATGTAATTGGACCGATAATTTCTAAGTTTGCATAAGCATGGTACAATCGTAATGATGATACTTTTTACATCACTGAAATGTCAAATCAATGGGAAAATACACTGATTCCCCATGATTGGATAGGAGATTTCCACTATAATACATTGTAAAATTGTAGTGATTACAAATTCCTCTCCTATCTCTTATTACATTTGCATTTGATAGTACGAGTTTAAACAAATGTTGTAAAATCATAATGATGGAGCTTTTACACCAAATTACTGATGCAATTCACAATCCAAACAGGTCCAAAAAGGAGGGGGAGAATTCAACAGCACAGTCGCAAAACTAATACCAGTCTGATCTATTGTATCCTTCCTTTCCGGTCAAACAGATTGACAATAGGTGCCTTATCTGTAAAAACAGATCGCCCATCACCTAATCTAGATTCATATCTCCATGCAGGGCCCAGGAACCATGACATGGCAGTTCCACCAAGCAAGCCCCCCAACTGAAAATTTGAGTATCATGTCAGTACGAATAGAAGCAAAAGACCAAGTAAAATAGCTATGCTGCAAAACTTACATGACCCCAGTTATCGATGCCTTTTGACAAAGTCCCAATAGCCTGCAAAACACATTATCAACATTGATGTGTGGATTCATACATCAACGACTTCTAATTTGGAAGGGAAGGTACTTACAATGTTTAGGACAATCACACGCACGATATGTTGTAAATCTTCCGTCCCGCCCCCGATGAGATTTCTATGCCTCAAAATAAACACAGCAAATGAACCAACCTGAAGAAGACAACAAAGGTGTAACCATAGGAGTTAGAGGGAAAAGGAAAAAAAAAAGAAGAAGAAGAGCGGATACAGAATCAACTACATTCACCTGATTTGAACAGATCTGAGAACTATTCATAAAGAAAAATAAAAAACTAAAAGAGTATGAGAAACTAATTAAGAATAGAGCAAACAGTGATCAAATATTTTTGGAGTATAAAGGCTTGGACAGAGAAATGCAATAAAATAAAGAAAAAAAATGCTTGCAGGAGTGAAAATGACATATAATGCCAATTAAAAGATTGGTCCTGAATGGACTGGACGAAGGTGTTAAAGACTTCCTGTAACTTATTGGTGACTTGCGTGCTTCTTCATATACATGGCAACATGCACGAGATCTGAACCAATCATCAGTTAGGCTACACCTTCAATGGGCCATACGCCAAACATAATACTGATATGACGATCTTAACAACTCTATTGGACTTTCTGGGAACGAAAATGAAAGGTCAGAGAAAAGAATGTTCCTTTGAATGTCCCCTTTCCCTAAAGAATCCTCCAATCCAAGGATTAGGATTGCCCAATGGGTGTCGTGCCCACCCAGTGCAGGGCATACGTAGAATTGGTTAGGATGTCCTACACTTTGGCCACATGTATGAAAAGTCCGTCACTGATAAATCAAGCAACAGAAAATGTAAATGTTCAAGGTTTTCTTAGTCCTGAATAAGGGACTAACACCTAGAACTCTGCAGATATTGAATGGCAATGACCTAACCAAATGTGGTAACAGAAAAGCCCATGTACCCATTCCAGACCCAACATGCAGAACAGAGTCTGACAGTACATTGCAGTATCTCTGACATACATCCTGAAGCTCTTGGAGCTAATGTTTGCCATACAATGAGTGAAACCTTTAATTGTCCTAACTGATTGGTTGAAATTCAGTAACACAGAACATGTGAGACTGGCAATGATACTCTCAAAAGATTCAAGAAATTATATAGAGAAATATAGTTCTGAACTCCAATACAATGACAAAAATGCATAGTGTAAAAATGATTTCTAGTGGATATGCATCACAGGGCTGGTCAGTTTAGATCTTGCACTGTCTTCCAAGATCTGCGTCTATTCCTCCAATTACATCTGCCACTGACAATCTGATCTGTCCATGTAACCAGATCCAATTCCAGCGTTACATTCTTGCCATCATCGGAACTCCGTCATTGTTGCATCTATGCCATTGTATCTGAACCATTCTTTGAAACCCACCAGATCCAACTATTTGATCCTCTCTGTCCATTGGTCTCACTGTCTCGACTGCGCATTTGTATCTTTTGGTAACTTTTTTTTATAGCAAATAACAGAGATATATTAAAAGAGAGCCTAAGCACAACAGTACATGGATGGCCTATTTGAACCTTGTATCTTTTGGTAACTTCAACCCCCACATACTGCACCACTAACCAGCCCAGCCACCATTGTTGGCTGCACCATCATGCATACGAAATCATCGGCAAGCTTGGCATGTATGATATGCATGCTCCAGTTTGAGGGGGAGTGAGAGTACATAGATCTTGTGAGTGCACATGAGAATGCACATGTAAGAGTGCACACTTTCTTCATGCTCTGTAATGCACCATATATTGGTGTATATCTTTTAAGATTTGATAGTATCTTAGATTTGGCAGGAACTTTGATTGGTCTTATCTGTTGTAGCAAATGGTCTATAAATAAGAGCTAGTAGAGGAAGAGAGATGAAATCCTCTTCTCCTTTTTATTCCTCTCCACGTCTTCCACAATGTAGTCTTTTCAGTTTAACAGATATGAATAACGAATAACCTAAAGAACTAAGTCCTACAGCTGCTAAAGTATAATATCAGCTAAGGTTAATAAAGAAGTGGTGTCCTTGCACCTGTATAAGCATATTCACATTTTTGCAACCAAAAGTTTCCAATCTCTGATGCCATGAAATTGTGTACAAGCTCTGGAAATACAAGAAGCAAGCTCTTTGAAACAAAACAAGACATGAGCATTCATGGACTAATGCACTTGTCAATGGTTTACAAGCTCTTCAGCTCTTCATTTGAAATAGCTTAAAATGTGGGGATATCAAATTAACAATTATCCACATCAAAGGCCTCTCCAAAAAAATAAAAAATAAATAAATATCCACATCGAAGGACAACCCTCATATTTTTTCTCCCTCTTTACTTCTGAATCTTTTCACCTCTTTTTGCCATTTCAATATCAGGTTTGCGAAGTTTGACAATGTCCTCATGTCCAAGACAAATACAAGTTTGCTAAACTACTAGAAAGCAGGTGCAGCTATTAGACATCCCAAATCAGAGAAGGAAAGACTTTGAGGAGACTTACAAGTCCAAAAATGGCTCCAGAGGCGCCCACAGCAGGTGCTTTACAGTAGTAGTAACTCATTGCTGAACCTGATTTTCTAATAAAATATAGATCAGAAATGTTGAAGTCGTTGTTGGTATTAATAAACAAACTCATCTACCATAGAAGGTATGCTAGTTTTTACTTGCAAGCACTGAAGTGAAGTAAACTGCAAGAAATCTTTTAGGCCCGCTGACTTTCTCCACAGCAGGACCAACAGAGTTCAAAGAATAACAGTTGACCTGAACAATAAAATTTTCAACATTAAGTGTTTTGATAGTTACACAAAGTGTGAGTGTGTGTGTGTGTCTATATATATATATGAAAGATAATAGTTACACCAAATATTCAGTATGGAAGTGTTTAAAAACAGACCATGAGATGCCCAATATTCGCATGCAGAAACGATGAAGTAACCAATCTCCATAATTGCCCTCTATCGATGAGGCTATTAATCTGCATACATGATAAATCGATGCAACCAAGCTGAGCTCACAAAACAATATGCTGCTAAAAAAAAGGCTAGAAATGCTTATCAACTTGTTCTGACCTTCGCTCCCCATAGCATCAGCTTCCCTTGGGTAGAAATTTGCCCAACATAAACCCTGGGAACACGACATCTCACGGGTAAATCCAATTCAAGGTAGAGAAGCCATAAACAAAATGATAAAACAAATTTCTTTTTAATCTTTGATTTGATATAAGCAATGGAAACAATGCAACAGAATCCCGATCATTGGCTTCAAAGCTGACTCGACATGGAAATGGTTAAACTTGGCTCATGACAACAAGGTCGATGACATTGCTAGAATTACTAGCACAATAGCATGGTTAAAGATAATAGTTAGAGGAAGAAAAGGAAAAAGAAGCTAAAACTAGCGAAGAAGATCCACCATCATGTATACTTCAAATTCGTGCGTGCGTGCGTGTGATATTTGAGTTGTTAATTCGATGTTGTAAGTTAACAGTTGGGATGTTATACATTTTGGGCAATTGTGGATGCTCGTTTGAAGGAGCCTCTTCTGCACCAAGTTTTCCAATGCTACAAGAGAGTACCTTAAAATTAGTCCCTAGTCTTGACCTGCTTAGAGTCTTTTATTTGATGGTGAAGATTGGAATTTAATCTTCCATAGCTTACGATAGATATAAGACAATCCATGCTTAATCGGAAAAAAAAAATGTTAGGCAGTCAAGGAACAAAATGTTTATAGGATGAATGTAGCTGAAATGAGGATGAGATAAATGAGTGGCAAGACAAGGATAGAATTAGAAATGAATGCATTTGAAGGAACTTCGGAGTTGCACCAATGGGTAATAAGATGAAGGAAGTAAACTTGGGATGGTATGACCATTTGCTAGTTGGGAGAGAGGCGGTTCAAGTTGAAGGCTCCAGAAGGGCAAGGGGAAGGCCCAAAAGGACATGGGTGGAGGTAGTAAGAAAAGACTCGAGGACCCATGGTTTAACGGAAGATATGGCCCCTGATAGAGTGGGGTGGAGGAACAGGATCTGTGTAGCTGACCCCAATTAGTTGGGCTTAGTAAGGTCATAACAATGAAACAGGATCACCCAAAGATCTTTCATGATGTTGAAGAGCCTTTCATCAAAATGATCCTTGTTCCTTCTTTTCATTTACGATTATTTCGGAAGTTTATAGTCAGATACTTCCACATGTATCAGTGAGAGATTCCTAGTGGATTTCCGTCAAGTTGATGACTCCATTTTTGGAGACATCTCTAGACCAAGCAATTTGGATTTGCAAAGTTCATCCTCATTCCAGCTAAAAGTTAATTTCAAGGCAACTGAAAGAAGTATTATTTGTAGAGTGAATGTGTGAATATCTAGAGTTAGGAGGCAACTGGGTTTTAGGAACGCACATATGAGTGGTGGTTTATGAAGTTCTTGTCGTATCCATCGAAGAATGGTGGCGTACTATTACACTAGTATTAATTGGTAACTTAGAAGAAATAACAAAGGAAGAAATGAATGTGACTTTTGCATAAAAACCAACCACATGTTGCTAAAAGGTGCACTCCATTCATCCAGTGCTAGTTTCCAAGTGAACTTGATACTTTAGATTCTAAAAAGAATACTAGTCCACGGTCGAAACAAACAAGTAAAATAAGAGAAGATGCTGCAGATCTAAAGCATCATAATAGTTGTCTTTTGTCACTCACATAACATTCATGGCAAGAAGGACATTGGTCCATAGCCTTCCATCAAAATAATTTCTGCTAGTAGTCTCAAAACGAGACTTTCGCTTATCTCCCCAGTCCTTGTCTGTTTCTTTCCCGCTAAAGAAACATAAGCAAGATGAACATGTGGCTGAGATGACATCAGAAAATGTTTCCAGGAAAGTAAATCCCTCTGGTACAGGTACTCTTTTATGCCAAACATCCTTGACTGTAGGCAAATGATTAAAACGACAGAATTCCTGTTGATTTCAGGGACAAAAAAATAAAATAAGAAACAATGATAAGAGGATCGTGCTAGTAAAGAAAATAAACATGCTCAAAGCATTGTTATCTCTAACAAAGCAAATTTCCCATGGAAACAACATGGGTACACATTTTCTATTTAGCTTTTTTTTTTTTTTCCAGATTTTCACACTGTTTTATTCTTTTCTTTTTTGCACTGTTTTATTCAGCAAACAGATCTTGGATGTCACAGCACCCCCTTTCATTGTGGTAGTTACACCAAAGATGTAAGCACGAAAAAAACATAGTTAATGAAGTAGATGCACTATCCTCTTGATATAATATCTGAGAGGCTCATCAGCTTAACATACTATAACTTAATTTGACATGCTATACAATTAATCATCATTCAATGGACATGAACATGTACATTTAAAACCAGCTAATGTGGAAAATTTGGAAATAAATAAATGATAGAATTTTCAAGATAGCTTCAAAAGAAGGGAAAAAGAAAAGGGAAATGATTTTTATTTATTTCTTTCTTTCTTTTTTCTGAGTTTCAAGGCATAAGATTTTGAACATGATAGGGAGAAAAATATTAAAGATTGTAGAAGAAAGAAGGTCAACCAACTACAAAGTTGAAGAACCTTTGATGAGGAACTTAAAGTACAAGTTTGACAGTAGCTCAATTAATAATGTGGGTCCATCCAAAGCTTACCTAGATTGTAGGTCACTCTAGTACCCGGTACAGGAATGGGTAGATTGCATGCTACTTCCTCTAATATATATATATTTTTTCTTACACACGCATTCACACCCCACACACACTCACACCACAGTGGGATTTCACCACAATGGGTACTCGAACCCATGAACTCGTGTTGAAACTCTAGTGAGTCTACCACCGAGGCATGAGTAAGGACCCTACTTCCTCTAATATGTGGTATCATAGGGTTAGGATCATGCGGGTCGCTCCACTACATACACAGATACACCCAGTGTTCGAAATATCGGTATCGCACAATGTATCGCACCCTTGGGATACAGATACGTATCGGTTATCGCACGGGATATATTGTTTGTATTGCATAGTTTATCGCGCTTTTTGGGAAACATGGGGAAACATTGGGAAAATGGTTGAATTTTTTAATAAAACTTTGGGGATTGTTAAAAAGGCCCTTAATACACACTTTTAAGTCATAAATTTTCAAAAAATAAGTGTACATAATAGATTTCCTTTGTATAGGGTCTTAAGTTATGCGCTGTCCGATTGAACTAAGATAACTATATTCAGTATCAACCCCGTCCATCCGTTTTTCCATATCATTTCAGGACATTATCTAAAAAATAAAACAGATCCAATAATTAGGTAGACCATACCATAGGAAACCATGGTGATTGACCATTAGTGGGCCACAAAAGTTTTGGATCAAGCTAATAATAGTTTTTTTGGCACACTTGAGTATTAGATGCTACTCATTTTTTATTCCATGTCCTAAAATGATCTCACAAAATGGATGAACGGAGTGGATTCCTTACAAACATCATGGTAGGCCCCACTAAGGTTTCAAGCGCAGGAACTTACTGCGGAAGGCTTTGGCAGGAACATTTCAAAGTTATATGGCCCCACAATAATGTATTTATTATATCTACACCACCCATGATGGGACCCACAGAACTCGCCCATGAAGAGCTCACCAGATGGACGAATGGTCTGATATAACACACGCCCATGATGGGACCCACAGAACTTGGTGACGTCAACACACCGTGATTTCCATTAAAAAAGGGGCGCGGATTAGCGGACGCGGATTGCGTCCTACCACCGTCCGGACAAGGCTCTGTAGAGCCCACCGTGATGTAACTGTTTTATCCCGCCGTCCAATGATTTTTTCAAAAAATTTTAATATATGAACCAAAAAATGAGACAGGTCTAAGGGCTGAGTGGACCACACCAAAGGAACCTGCACTGATATGACATCCACCGTTGAAACCTTT
This sequence comes from Magnolia officinalis, assembly GCA_021015155.1. NCBI lineage: Eukaryota > Viridiplantae > Streptophyta > Magnoliopsida > Magnoliales > Magnoliaceae > Magnolia > Magnolia officinalis. The sequence goes on along the minus strand of JAJHSJ010000004.1, from coordinate 15,025,603 downwards.
CTAAGGGCCCACGTGATGTTTTTTTTACCATAAAACCTATTCATAAGATCATGTAGTCGTGGATGAAGTGAAAATACAAATATCAACTTGATCCGAAACTTCGCTGGCTCCCAAGAAGCTTTTAATGGTGGACGTTCAATCCCCACTTTGTGGTCCATTCAAGCCTTGGACCTACCTCATTTTTTGGTTCACACATTAAAATTTTCTGAAAAAATCATTGGACGGCAGGATAAAACAGTTACATCACGGTGGGCTCCACAAAGTCCTGCCCGGACGGATTACCGTCCGGGCAGGGGTAGGACGCAATCCGCGTCCGCGGATTAGCTACCGACAAGTTGAGTAGCGAGACTCGCTACTGAATTGACGTCGCCGAGTTCCGTGGGCCCCACCGTGATGTGTGTTTTGTATCCACACCGTCCATCCATTTGGAGAGAACATTTTATACCATTAGCTTAAGAATGGCCAAGATTCAAAGCTCCAGTGGAACCCACCACAGAAAGCAATAGAGAGCGACGCCCACCATTAAAAACTTCTGAGGGCCACAAAAGTTTTTGATTAAGCTGATATATATATTCTTCTTTTTATAATGTCTTTTTTAACTTATTAACGGTTGGATCTCAAATAAACATCACGGTGGACCTTAGGAAGGTTTCAATGGTGGATGTCACTTTCTCCACTGTTTTCTGTAGTGGGGTCCATTACAGATTTTTATCTGCCTCGTCGTTTGACGCATGTCCTAAGATGATATCTCCAAATGGATGGACCGTGTGGATATAACATATTCATCATGGTGGGACCCACATAACTTGGTGACGTCACTTCGATCGCTACTAAACCTGTCAGTAGCTAATCCGCGTCCGAATGAAAGGCTCAAACGACCTTTTCTTAAGCAGAGAGGGTTCCGGCTTCCCGGAACCCTAAAATTCTCCCAAATCTCATCGCCGTTGTTGCCGGATCGCTGATGTCTCCGGATTTCTCTCCAAAATCAGAGATTTTGTTTGCGGCAACCCAGGAATGACGCTTCGCCCACCAAATGGAAGCTTCCGATCATGGCGTTCTCTTCTACAGGTACCGAAATCTACCTTCTATTTTTTTTTTCTCGATTTTTTGGATGATGACGTCGATATCGACAATAATGGAGAGGAAATCGCGCGATATCGTCAAAATATCGTGCGATATCGACGATATATCGGCCGATATCTGGATTTTGGGTTTTTTGGTGTCTTCCGGGGGTTATCGCGAGTGTCTCGTCTCGCAGGGGTGCAATACCGATAATATCGGCCGATATATAGGCCGATAGTATCGATATTTTGAACACTGGATACACCTAAGTCTATGAAATATTACAATTTATATGTAAATGATGAATGTTATTATTGTTGATCCCACATGCATATCAAAAATGCTACCGTGGCTTTCATAGGAAGATGGGGATGTGATTTTTGCTGGCCTGGATGGAATGATTTCATGTGGATGAGATCCATCCTATCCATCAAGTGCACCACCCTATGTTTGGACCAGGGCCCAAAAACCATATGGTCCAAATTGTGTGTGGGTCCACTGTGTGGTGCAAATGCCATCATATCCACTTATATGATGTGCCACACCAGGATGAATGGATTCCCCGAAAATCAAGACATTCCCATTTCAATACTCATGTAGGTCTGACCACGTGAATTAGAAATTCTAGGCATGCTTTTACATTGTTCCCTATGGTGTGGCTCACCTAACCCTTGGATTGGACTGATTTTAGGACCCTGGTCAAAATGTCACGGCGCACCTGATGGACGGGGGCAGATTTGATGCATGTTTGCACCATATAGTGCTCAGTTAGTGCAAGTTGGGCCATTCCCATGCCTACATCTCTATATTCTAAATCTAAATTCACATTACAACTTAATCAATAGTGGGAGTACAAATCCACATATATATATATATATATATATATATATATATATATATATATATATATATATATATAAACAAAGTGGAAACACCCAGGCCCTTGATTTGCCTCTCACTTTGCTATGGTCCACCATATTTTTGTATCAAGCCAAAAAGTTGGCCTAGGGTTTCATGAGGTGACTCATCTAATGAACCATACGGATTTTGTGCCCACACCACATGTCAAAAGTTCTCACAAAGTTCCCATGAGAACCGGTACCTAGTGTTGCTTTTTTCAATCTTTCCCTTCATCTAAGCTTGCAATTCTTAGATGTGCTCGGTTAAATGATGTAGAGTAGAAAAATCCTCAAAGATGACCTACTCTAATATTAAAATGGTGCAACCCAATTATCCAATTATCGAGTCAATGACCTCAACACTCGAATAGGAAAGAAATGGACAAGAGTACACCCACAAGAATATTTGAGTAGAAATGGATAAATAACTTAATTGATATCAAACTTTTTTTTACAATAGTTAAGAAAAACTCGCACTAGAGAAAATTTGGAATCCCTACTTCCTACACTACCTTCCTAAGACTCTAAGTGAATGTCTAATGAAAATCCTCCTAACTAAGAGATTGATTTCAAATATAATCTACCTAAGATGGTAAAAGCCTAACGATAATAAAAGAAAATTTAGAAAATAATCCTAACCACATATCTAAATCAGTCGAATATCTTCAACCACATTCCTCTCATA
>JAJHSJ010000004.1:14980026-15022857 GCA_021015155.1 Magnolia officinalis | reverse complement strand
TCGGCCCTAAGCATGATGGGCAGTTCAGATCACCTGGGAGATCACGATGGTGGACCATGGATCAACAAACAATGGACGACTTTTCGTTCAAATGCCTATTGGTGTGGAAAAAATAAAGGAGAGAAAAAACCTCTCTGTTTTCGGAAAAAATGGAGGTCAACACCCGATTGACTGGGTGTTGGGTTTAGGGTTGTACATCAAGTCGAGTCGAGTCAAGGTGGGTCAAGCTTGGCTTGGATTGTCCATGCTCTCCTTGAGTTCGAGCTCGAGCTCGAGCTTGGCCTCGAGCTTACCATTGGAGCTTGGCTTGTTTGCTAAACATTTCGAGTCAAGCTCGAGGCGAGCTAGTGGATCGAGGCGAGGTGAGCTTACCTTGAGTCGAGTCGAGTCTACTCCCCAACCCGACCCAACCCAGTACCCAACCCGCACTTGACTCAACCTAGCAACCCGAACCAACTAACCTAACCCCCAATCAAATATTCAATTAATAATGTATGTATGTATGTATGTGTGTGTGTGTGTATTAGATAGGAGCTATAGAGAGTACCTTGTTTTTTTAGTGCTGAGAGAGAGAGAGAGAGAGAGAGAGACGAGAGAGAGAGAGAGAGAGAGAGGAGCTCAAGCGCGTCGAGTTAGGTAAGGAAGGGAAATGGTAAGAAAGGGATGGACGAGTATGGTATGGTTTAAGTTTTAACTTTTTTTAATTTTTAAATATAATAATATAATATAATGTAATATATATTCGAGTCGAGCCAAGCTCGAGCTTCAAGCCGAGCTGGGTTTCAGGCGAGTCAAGCTCTACTATGTTCGAACTTAACTTGCTTTCAAAACGAGCTAGATCATATGAAGCTTGACTCGCCTCAAATTATCGTTCGAGTCGAGTCAAGTGGAGCTAGATCGAGCCAAGCCGAGCGGGCTTTTCGAGCTAGCTTGGCTCGTGTACAGCCCTAGTTGGGTTTGTTGCACAATGGTACGCCACCCTAGTGTGGAGTCTGTGGACACTTTAGTGTGTGGGGTCCCAGTGATGTGTGAACCAATCCACTCTGTCCATTCGCTTTGTAAGATTTCATTACAACCTCTGACCAAAGATTAGGCAGATCCAAATCTTACGTGAGCCATACTTCGATAATCTTGCCTTATTTGTGGATCTTCATCAATCTAATGGTTAGATTTAAAACAAATTCGAGCATCAATGGTTAGTAACACTTGATGATTGAAAATGCGGGGTGTTACACACATGTACTATTTGGATAATATAGACATATTATTGAGATGTTGGTGAAAGCTTGATGAGGTAATGAGGAAGATCACCATCTAGCTCAAGTGTGTAAAACTTTGAATTCACCGGAATTAAAGGAATTTTTTAAAATGCTTTATTAATATATTTAAAATGAAACTATAATGCCTTAAATAATAAAATTTAAATCTTAATTAAGAGTGCTAATTTGACTAAACCAAAACTTATCTAAAATAATAAATTTTACTAAAAAACAGTTCTAATTTAATTTCGCTAGATGATCCTTGGCATGATAAAAAACAAATTCAAAAAGAAAACACTACTAAAAGTTTAAGATGAAACATACGGTTAACCTAAAATTTACTATTTTCAAAAATAACAATTTTGAATAGGAATGAATTATTTTCTTGAAAAACTGAGTGATACGTCCCTCTTATATGGTCTGTTGCCTCAAGTAACCTGTTCCAATTAAAATTCATAGGTCATATGTCCCGTAACAATATTCGGATCAAAAGTTATGGTCAATTTACAGTTCTCATTTCAAATGTCAATTACATTCGATTCAGATGCGCCTAGGCCCAATTATATCATGCCCTATATAAGATTGGGCTAAGATATGATGCACTAGGTCCGTTTTCTATCAGGCATCTCTCAGCCCATCTGTACCCAGAATAGGTATGCGACCAAATTTATATTAGTGATTCGCATCAGAAGTGTTGGTCCAACATCCAAGAGACACTGCTAAGTTGGGACATGTTATCACTACTCCAGATGTATTAAAATATTATACATGTATGTATACATGTATAATAATTTTAAAATATGACTTGATAAGAATCATGCTAGCAAGTCTCATGTACGAAATTGGTATTAATGTATGATATTTTATAATTATAGGGAGATTCCTTGTACGATTGCATAAGCATGAAAGAGAGGCGGAGTACGGATTGACGACAGTACTCTTGTAGCACATCGGTTATGTGCAAGACTTTCATGATCTGGCTGAGGTGAAGGTTGATAAGCAGGCATCAACAAATTTCAAACTTGCACAGATAAAACTTAAATGAGCCCTCGAAACAGAGGGGCTCAGTGTAGATGGTTGGTGGACCAAAAATTAAAATGATTTGATTTTCTATCTTGTTGATGGGTGGACATTTAATTGACGGTGAAGTGAAAAAATAGCCAGCTATTAGTATTCAACAAATGCCCACTAATCAAAGGTTGGGATCGTCCCATCAATCTGAATTTTTATGATGACCTACCTACACTGGCTTGTGTACAATTTCTCATCTCATGTTGCCACGGGAGCATCCGGATCCGGAAATAGGTCACATGCGTGTAAGATCAGATGGGCTCGTCCAGATTCCATGAGCTAAAATCAGGCAAACATGGTCATTGGTGGGCGACGAAAATACATAGAATATGAACCATTGATCACTTATCAATCAACATTTCATTTATTTTGTACAGATGCGGCCCAAATGATTATAATGTAAGCGTAATTTCCTAGATAGGGAATCTAAATCCTCTGATCATCTCACGAACGGCTCGGATCTCACACTATGTGCCTGCTTCACACGTGGGAAGAGAGTGTACACAGAACTCCTTGTACACTAGCAAACAAAGAAAATTATGAAAGTACCAACTTGGGTTAATAAAAAGCTTAAATAGAAGAAAGGAACCAAAACCCAAATCGCATCAGACCCCAAATATCCCAAACTCATGTGATCGGTTACAAATGGTTGAGACCATCCCATGTTTTTTAAGTAATGAAGAAGAACACAACAGGTGATTTTGTACACCTAGCTAGAATGCAAGAGAATCCCATTTGAGAATTTGAGTGTACCAAAAGCGAATAAAAAAGGTCGAAGGGCTTTCAGAATACATACACACGTCAGATGACATGATGAATAATAGAAAAAAGGGATTTTGGAAATCAAGCTAAGTCAAGACATGTAGGTTGAGATGGTTGGGGGCCCTCTTATTAAATGATTTTAAATCCCTTGAGGCACGAGTTCTTACGCGTTTTAGCTTTGCATGACAGTGGTGTAACAGCTAGCTTGGGTTGGTGCGGGTGTACGTTTGTTTCTGTGTGTCCCAGGAAGCTGCCTCGTAGTATCCTATGTTTCTTTCGTTCACCTGTCTATTCAAATTTACACTTATATATATATATATATACACTTATATATATATCTATATACTATATATATATATAGTATATATATATAATATATACTATATATATAATATATATATATATATAAATAAAACCAACGTATAAAATGAAATGCACAGTTACTCTGACCTAATGCCCATTTTACCCTATAGTCACGAAATAATGAAATAATTTGATAAACTTAGCTCCATATATATATATATATATAATATATATATATATATACTTAGCTCCATCTTAGAAGCCGGTTTCTCTGCAAGTTCTCGTAGAATAATACTATATATGCTACAGTATACTCAGCTGCCCGAAAAAAATATTCAAATACGTACTGCCTCCTGCCCCTGCCAGATGATAATCCGTTCAGGAGGGATCTGTGGGCCCGTAGTGATGTGTGAGTTTATCTGTGCTGTTTGTTGATTTTTCCAGATATTTTAGGGTGAGGAAACAAAAAATGAGTAGATCTGAGGCTCAAGTGGACCACACAGTGGAAATTGAACGCTCACCATTAAAAACTTCTTAAGATTTGCATAAATTTCGGATCAAGATGATATTTGGGTTGTCCAATCATCCAGGTACGTATGACCTTACGAACAAGTTATATGGCAAATAAACATCACGGTGGCCCTTAGAAAAGTTTCAATGGTGGGTATCATTATCACCACTGCTTCCTGTATTGTGGCCAACCTGAGTCTTGGATCTACCTCGTTTTTGGTATCAATTGCTAAGATGACCTAAAATGATGGATGGACGGTGTAGATGAAACCCATACGTTACGGGGGCGCCACATAAGCCATGCCTGGACAGATTATTGTTCAGGCAGTGGCAGGACGCAATCCGCTTCCTTCATTCACTCGCTTGTACACTTCTTCTTGTGTGGGGCCCACCTTGTTGTGTGTATCCATCCAACCTGTTCATTAAGTGGGCCCCACCACGATGATATGTTGCCCCAGAAATCAGGTCTATATATCCAGTGATTACCGGGTAATACCTTTAAAAAATGTGAGCAAAAATCACGTGGCCTGCATGCTGGTTGGAATGGCTTTGATTCTTGGGATGTACATCTTCTACGGTGGGACACTTCACAGTAGTCCTCACGTGCAACGCATGTGCAACAAGCTTTTACTCTACAAGTACATGCAGAAGAACTGGCCTTAGAGAAGTGATCACCTGCAACCGGCTGCATGATAACTTAGCAATGGGCCATCTAATTTCAAGCCAGCATGTCACATGTATAGTTATCTGACGCGTACAAAAGATGTGCCTCTCCACGAAAATCACCTCCCTCATCACACGTGTACGTCGGATGGTTGGCCGCTCATTAATCAATGGTGTAGATAGACTGTCGAGCGTACTAATCCAATTTTTTCGTCATGTGGCCTTCATGGTGGGGACCACATTTTCTATGGACCGGATGTCCTCCACAAGTGACACATTAGTAGGAAGGAATTGGGAAGCTGATGGCCTAACTCAGTGTACATCAGCATATGGTGGGTGAGACTGGTGATCTTCATCGTGGCCCACCTTTTGGGAGTGTTTGGTGCATGGGATTACATGGGTTTTAGTGGGATGAAATTTAGAAAAATGTAATAATTACATGGCGTGAGGGATTATGTTTAATCCCGTGGCTTGCCGTCTGGATTGGAAACGGATGGGTAAATCACCCTACCACTTTTGGTCGGTGCTCTGTGAGCCCCACCATGATTTATGCGTATCATCCATGCCGTCCACCCATTCTTCCGGATCATTTTATGGTAAGAGCCCAAAATGAGTTTGTTCTAAATCTCAAGTGGACCACACAGTGTTGATTAAACGGACACCATTAAAAACTTTTGGGGGCACAAAAGTTTTGGATCAAGCTGATGTATATTTTTTTTCCTTCATCCAAGTCTTTATGACCTAATCAACCGGTTATATTCAAAACCATTACAGTTGCCTAGGAGGTTTTTAATGGTGGAATTCAATCACTACTGTTTTACCATGGTGTGGTCCACCTTAGATTTTTTTCTACCTCATTTTTGGGATCAAGCCCTAAAAGTTGTATTTCAAAATGGATGGACAGCGTGGATAAAACATATACATCATGGTGCGGTCCACGTAACACTAAACAAAGTAGGAATGCGGAAATCCCATGCACAGGCAGGATTTCAAGAAGAGGCTTCACAACCCGGTCCCAAACAGGACGTTGGGATGATCATGGGATATTAAAACTCACTCCCACCTGATCCCCTTTAAGCCCATGCGCCAAACACCCCTTTGGTTTTTGAAGGGTCCAGGTAGGCTACACATGGATATGGGCACACGCGTGCGGGATCCTGGACGTTGATAGGGCTATCAGTCCTGGCTGTGACGCACTTTTCTAGAAGACATTTTATCGTGTGGAGGCTGTCATGGGTGACACCAAAGTCTTCAAAATCCACGTGATGCTTAGAGCCATATTATCAAAATCCACGCACCACACACGTCAACATGGAACGTGTGTGGAATCTAGGACGTTGAAAGGATGGTCCTCGCATCGGATTTTCTTTTTAGCCTGATAATCCAGTCAGTCCATTTATCAAGTGGGCCATGTTTGTATAGAGAAATGAACGGTTAGAAAAATGATTAAGCAAACGTCTTCTCTATTTACATCCACGCTTTTAAACAAATGACCCTTTTTTTTTTACTCTGGGCAATATAACAGTATAAAGTCGTACAGTGTATTAACAAATGTAAAAGGAGGACATTTATCAAACATTGGGGGTTTAAATATCAATTGCCGTCCCTTTCAAAAGATATCAATTCCTCTCTGTTGTCTTGGCAAAGTAACAATTCCCTTGTTTTCATCAAGTTAGATTAAGTTGAGAAATGATCCAGTGCTTTCAGGGCATTGCAAGAAAAGTGATCTACGTAGCAGAAATCCACTTTGGACAATCCATTCAATCAATCCAGACTGTCCATTAGTTTCAGCATCCATTTCATGGGGTACGATATGAAAGACCCTTTGAACGGATCATCCAATAGATCCAGAAGGGATTCTTTTCTGTAGCCATCCATTTCCAGTAAATGGATCGGATGGTTAGGATTCTCTGAAAATGTGATTATTTACAATTATAAGCAATCCATTATGGGCACCAACAAATAGACGATTCCAAATTGTTGGTGGGGACTACTTTTACAGAAATGATCTTGCTCGTCCATTTCGTAGGTTATGGATCAGATGGTCCGAAATGCAGGATTTTTATATGGTAGCCCGTGAAATGTGTGTTGGACTTGATGGACGGTTTAGAAGTATCAAATAAATTGTCCAAGTGTCCGGATGTAACGAAGAGTATTATAACTAACAGTTCTCTGAGCTCTTAGAGCACTTTAAGTTATAGTGCTCCTACTTGCATCGAGGACACTTTGAGATTCCAATGGATCGATCTGAACTGTCCATCATGTGTAGTATATATTTGATATGTCCACCCTATAAAAATCACACCATTCAGACGATTCTAAGCATCTGAGCAATTGCTTGACGATCATGTTCACTTATGAAAAAGACAGGCCCAGTCACTAATTAAAGTAATCTGTTTGTGTGGCCTTACTGTGGACATCTTAACGGTTAAAAATTATACCTTGATCGGACCATCCAAAACATTACATAAATGGCTTGGAGAATGAATAGCCATAGATAACAAGACTAACTTACTCCTGGATCGATAATCTGATCAGAGTGACTTTTGCTAGGTGGCTCATGAAATGTGTGCTGCATTTCATGGACACTGTGGATCAATCGATTGCACTATCAAAATAACCCAATTCAACTACGATGCAACGGTTGAGATCGTAAGAATGGACCCCACCTGCATAGGACTCGATTTGGCAGTGACCCCTTCACCACCTAGGTCAGTACTGATCATGCTGTGGGCTCACGATGATTTATGTGTTTTATCCTCGCCGTCCATCCATTTTGCCAGTTCATCTTATGGCATGAGTGCAAAAATGAGTCAGATCCAAATCTCAGATGGACCACACCACAGGAAACAACAGTGATTGAACACCACCATTAAAAGCTTCCGAGGGCCCACTGTAATGTTTGTCTGCCATCCAACCTGTTGATAAGGTCACCCAGACCTGGATGAAGGGAAGCACAAATATCAATTGGGTCTAAAACTTTTATTGCCCTGAAGAAGAATTTAACGGTGGGTATACAACGGTTTCCAGTGGTGTGGTCCACCTGACATTTGTATCTGTCTAGTTTTTGGACTCATACTGTAAAAAATAGATGTACAACGTGGATAAAACACATACATGATTGTGGGCTCACATAGCACCGACCACTACCGACTCGGTACTGGAGGAATTTGAGTCCGGAAAGTACCATATAAACTTTTAGCCCCACCATTGTACAATACCCCTCTCTCTCTCTCTCTCACTGCATCCATCGGTCTTAATATATCAGTCAAAGTATGGGAAGAAAAAAACAAAAAGAAAAAAGAAAAAAGAAAAAAGAAAAGGACATGTTTGGTATTATGAAGGAAGTAAGGACTAAGGAGTGTGCAAGAACATCTGTCATCCAATCTATGAAAAAAAATACCTCAAAAATCCTTATTTTCAGGGTTGAATTTTGCCTTGAGCTGAGTTGGATGTTGATCAAAACCCGCTCTATAAATACCCTCCGTTCCCCCCTTCCTACTCCTCACACTCCAACAAGAAAGAAGCTACAAAGAGAGAGAAAACAAGAAGCAATCACAACCATCCATCCACCGGTCCATCTTTCAATGGTGAAGAATAGCAACAAGAGGCTTCCTACTCCAAATGGCCCAATGGGGGGTGGTGCAGATACTGTCCAAGCATCAAGTCTGCCCGAGCCCATGTCTTGTAGGAAAAAGCAATACAAAGGGGTGAGAATGAGGAGCTGGGGCTCTTGGGTGTCTGAGATAAGGGCACCCAATCAAAAGACTAGGATCTGGTTAGGCTCATATTCAACAGCTGAGGCTGCTGCAAGAGCTTATGATGCTGCACTCCTTTGTCTTAAGGGCTCTTCAGCCAATCTCAATTTCCCCATCACCCACCCCTCAACCTACTTCCCAACAACCCTCATGTCACCCAAGTCCATCCAAAGAGTAGCAGCTGCAGCTGCCAATGCCACCACCACCACCACCCCATCATCCCCCATTCCCACTCTGCCTCCCCCATCGTCGTCATCTTGGCCGTCGACATCGTGGGACACCCATGATGAGATCGCCACGTCATGTTCATCAGATTACACTCCATGCGCAATCGAACAACACCCGTCTCCGGTCGATCCCTGGATAGACTTGGATATGCTGCTGCAGTCGCCCAAGTACACGGATCAAATGCTCAATGCGTGTGCACTCTTCGGGCCCGCTGCGACGACGGAGGTGTTCGACGATCATGAAGCGGACTTTAGTCTGTGGAGCTTTTGCTGAATAATCTCCTTATTCTCTCCTTCTTCATATTGAATTGGATTTGTTGATTGAGTTTGATTTTAGAGATTACTGACTACGACGTGATTCCATTGATTGGTTTTCTTATTTGTTCATTAGTGTATGTATGTTACAAGGAACTCCCATGGAGCAACATTTTTTGGGTCGTTCCTGGAGTTTCTATATATTGCATATATATGATCTTAAATGTTATAAGGAATTCAGTACTACAAGGGAAAAAAAAAAAAAAAGAAGAAGAAGAAGAAGAAGAAGAAGAAGAAAGAAGTACCATGTTATTCTTGTTATTTCTTATATTGGAATAAGATGAAGAAAGTGCACATCCATCCATGAAATCCTTTGATTCAACTACTGTATAGGAAATAGGAAGTATTTGTTTTGGATTTGTTTTCCTCCTTTTTCTGTTGTTTTGGCATTGGTTAGAGTCTAATATTGTGGCCATACATCATATGGGTTTTAGTTGCCCAAAACTGAAGTATATTTGAGTATGGCTGCTGTAACATATATCTGTAGCCTTTGAATTCATGGACACTATCAAGTTTAAAAACTTGAAAATACTCTATTCGAGTCTATGGTTCTGACTTGGTCAAAACTCGAGAAAAACTCTACTTGAGTCTGTGAAATGTCATCAAAAGTCATAAAACTCGAGACGACTTGGCACAACTCAACATTATTTATAAACTCTATATACTTTTTTAAGTATTAAATATTTACTAAAACAACTAGGAAAAATGCTCTTGTATGTTTTCGAGCAACTTGCTTGATTTTGAGTCAATTCGACTAGGTTTTGAGTCAAATCGATTTTAGTGTCTTCAATCAATGATGAAGTTTTCTTATGAGAAAATGGATAAGCTATGCATTTCTTAGTTCTTTGCGGTGGAGTAAATACTCCAAGTGCACCACGAAGAGATGTGTAGGTAATTAAGTTCATTTGGGGCAACTTGAGGGTCATTGATTCATGGAGCCAATGTAGAAATGGTCCAATGATGTTGAACGGGCCATTTTCTTGTGGGCATTGGCATGGATGGAATCATGGAATTAAGGGTTAATTTTTCTGGAATCAAATTGACAGTTAATGATTCCATAATTAGGTCCTAAAAACACATCCATATACAATGATATCTGTTATGGGAAGATCCGAGCCCCTCATGATTCCGAGGCCCTAAGGCATGTTACTCCGATCGGAGGAATCGACGACACTCGGCTCAGACAAAGATTAACAAAGCCCATTTCTAACAGTTGGAAACACTACCTATTGAAAGGTCCGAGCCGACTCCATACTCCAAGGCGAAGGTTGAGACGGACGTCCCTCAAGATGAACTTAGAAACTACCATAAGAGGACGAGGCCGATAACGTCGCTCGCCGATACACACGATGTGCGTATCATATATTACGCGATCCTTAGATTGCGCGCGGTATCTCCATGATCTCCAAAACTTTCTGATTGAGGGAATCGTGCCTTGATTATCGGAACATGATTATTCAAAGGCTGAGTATAAATACACAAGGACGCCCTTGCTACAGGTACGCAAGATCTTACACTCTCCCTCTATCTTCCCAACTTAAACCCTGATTCCCTTGACCTGACTTAGGCATCGGAGGGTCCCCCGGCCTAGCCAGGGTCTCCTTTGCTCACCCTTTTTGTATAGGACCAAGGTCCGTTCAAGGAGCGGAGGGTCTTTCAGATTTTGACATCAACAATATCTACTAAAAAGTCACAAACTAAAAGTGAGATTGGCAAGTAGCTGGAGCTATGTGAGCCAACGACTCATAATATTCCTTTAAGCGATCGACAGCTCCGATCGTTGTTCCCACCTCTTGGTTCACCTTTTCCCCAAAATTTCTCAAATGTGTGTTATACATAGTAGCCCAATGCATTTTAAACTTGATAAAGAGGGCCACGAGGCTTTATTATTTATAGGTTTTAATCCGTCTCTTATTATAGAAATTAAGTCTTACCCGTAGTTTCCTTCATCGTACATGTTAACTTTTCATAATGTGAAGTTTCTTTTAAAGCTTGATTTGATTTATTAAAATGAAATAAAAAAAGAAAAAGAATATTACTTCTCATAGAACTAATATTGTTTTGTTGTTGAGTCACTTCTTTTGTGAGAATTCGTTAGAATCACAATTTCTTACTTCTTTTATTGGAAATGAATAAGTTTACTCTTTCACTTTCACCCTTGAGAAAATCTTTTTCCTTCCATGAAAGAAAATTGAGTTTTTCAAATGTCAAAGCCAATCATGCTATTGCCCATCTTAATCGCCTCACATGTGTACATGTTCTAATTACCTAAATATGTCACCATGACATATGTGCCACGTAGCATTCATCTTATCTTGCGCCCCACATGTGTAACTTATATGTGCAAAGCATCTCACATTGCCCTTGCACCCTCACATGTGCAAAGCATCGCACATGTGTTACTATTTATCTTCCCTTGCACTCTCTTAGACTTCAAGTGGTCGCACGTGCAACTATTCATCTCGCGTACCACAGTCTCTGAATGTGGGCCTGTGGATGATTCAAGTGGACGCGGTTTGCCTGCGAACACATACCGCATATGAGCTTCTTGTGGTCGAAAGCTAGGTTGGGCCCACCATGATGTTGGTCAGAAATCCACTATGTTCATCTACTTTTGGACGGCCAAGAAAGGTTCCGAGTAACTGTCCAGAAGACGAGTTTATTGATGATCATCTATTATATGACCGTCCACGAACAGCAACAATGGGAAATGTAGGGACCACCTTTGTTCATTGACCTGTGGAGCTCATCATCAAAATTATTTTGTAGTATCTCCCATCCTCCATGGGACCCATCGTTAGAACGATTTGGATCGCAAAAATATGGGCCCCACATGTTCAGTTTTTATTCAGCCGAACAGCTGCCAATCCAGTGACTGGCTTTTCACACATGTCGCAAAAGCGTCCAAGATCCCAACCTATCATCAGGCCATGCCTTGAATGGGCCATGCCTCAAAAGTCAATCTCTCTCATAATCCGAACCAATCTATTGGAGAACTTTCGGGAAATAACGTGCATTAATTGTCATAGAAATGGTCAAGGTTTCTTCCTAAAAAGTCCACAAATCAAGGTGCTAGAATTATCCATTCAGTGTGAATTTTGGTAGGTGGACCATCTGATGTATGGCCTACTTGATGAGTGATTTGGATCTCATATGTGTAATTGTTAGAATCGGCCAATTGATGCAGTGTTTGACCGTTCCGTGAGATGGGGCCGGATTGAGCGGCACCTTCTTCCATCTCGTGTTGCATGATCGGTGCCATCTACAGATCTACTTAGATGCATCTGGAAGACCGGAGTTGTCTACACCACTTGTTTTACCCGAGCTTGTGGGTTCAACCATATTCTCTATTTAAAATCTACTCCATCCATCGGGTGAAAACCATTATTTGTACCGTACATTTGAAAGATAAGACAATTTAATAACTTGAATGGGCCACACCAATGGGAGCAATGTAAAATTGCTCGGAAAGTGCTAAGTTCACATCATGTGGTCCGCCCGAGTTTGCGTAGACTATTTAATTTTCCTTTTCATCCTGGTGGGCTGCACTTGATTGACGGGTTTGATGAAAATTATAGACCATGGTGGCCCACACAAAAACGTATGGTTGCCATTTCTATCCCCATTGTTACATGTGGTGTGGCCTATCTGAGTTGTGGTTCTATCTGATTTTTGGCCCTGGGAACTAAAGCCGAGAATAGAACCTGACACACACAGTGGATTTTACGCATACAACATAGTGGGTCCCACGGACTTGTTGTGTTTTAAGACCGGTGTTGTGGAGGATTCCTGTCCGCATCTGGACGTACTCTGGCCGCTTGATCATATGCAGGTACGTGCTGTGTCGGGTGGATTTGACCTGCTGTTGACCATGTGTACAAGAAGTTGACAGAAGATGAAAGAAGATAAGAATGATGGCAGTCTTTTGTGCCACGTGTCATGTGTGTAGGACATCACATTGTCACGGATGGCCCAGATCATGATGATCACCTGCCGTGGAAGTAAAGCTGATGCAGCAAACAGCAGGTGTGGCTCAGGCCTGCATGTGATCACTTGTCAAAAATAAAAAACAGGAATTCGTAGTGTATTCATCCGTCGAGTGTACACGGTTGGTGAACTCAGCTCACACGTGTAATTAGATACGCGTGTGAAGGATTGAGTTCACTCATCAATCCATCACTAGCGTTTAGATGCCTTGCCTGAAAATCAGGCCGGTCTGCTGGCCTGTTATTGAGACAGTACACATGGGCATTCGGAATCGACCCGACCTGATCTTACACGCATTTACCTTGTTTGCCACGTGTGAGGATAGTTCAAGGTTGAGAACATGACCTCAACGGAACAAGAGACGCACCTTGATTGTCTTGGCCGCATGTGGGTGGGCCCATCATACATGGGCTATCACATGGTTTATCTATTGGGGCTAGCTTACCACATCATTCATTTGTTCTTATGCAGACAACAAGGTGGGTGCGAGATCTCTTTCTAATGTTTATTTCCGAGCATTGAACTTAGCCTTTTTCAGTTCAATCGCATGATGGAGGTGGACATTTCTGAGATATGGTGGGCCATTCCATTTAGTGCCACCCTGTCCTTCCATAACTACATCCCATGGTAGAAGTTAATGAGATCCAAACCCTTCATTTAGTATTCACTGTCTCCAAACAGGTATGTGCAATAACCCATAAACCACCTTCATAGGGCAATCCTAACCGTTTTTAAGTGGTGGCCTCGAGATGGATATAGAAACAGACGGTTCACGTTCGATGGGGCAAAAGTTCATTGTTTGAGAGCATAGGTGTGATTTTTGGACTTTTGCTCTCTCTCTCTCTCTCTCTCTCTCTCTCTCTCTCTCCAAGGAGCGCGACGGTGCGGATGATCTGGATTGTCGTACACGTGTGAAAAATGTATGGAGGATCTGATGCCTGGTCCATCTAAAATGATAGTAATTATACAGGTATGAATAAAATTCCCGGGGCTTGAGATGGTACAGGTAGTCAGGTGGTTGGATGATCTTGACCGTTGATATGATGAGACCCAATGTGGGTTGACTATGCCCCAAAAGTCTCCCGGATGGAACAATCGCAGCCCTTTAATAAGTGTCCTGCAAAGGGAAAGTAAAAAAAAAAAAAGCACAATAGTGACCCGAATTCAAGGCCAAAAAATCATGGACGACTACTAACCAGAGGAACTGTTCTTCGGATTGCCCAAACTTTGGGCCATACATCGATTCCGGCTGGACACACGTACTCAGCGCAGGGTGACTATAGTTCTGTCCCTCCTGTTTACTTGCAACGTACGCGGATTTCCGTTTCCCGAGGAAGTTGCTGCGCAAGGATGCTGGTTGAGACCCATCAAAATGTTTGTGAGAAATCGAATCTATTCATCTGTTTTGGTGGAAGCGGATTGGCTAGTGTACCTCACACCAGTTATAAAGATGATGCATTGACGTTAGCAAGTTCCGTGAGTCTGGTCACGAGGTATGTGTTATATCCAAACTGTCCATTCATTTGGTGGACTCTTCTTAAGGCTTGAGACTAAAAATAAGACAGTTCTAACCATCAAGTAGAGCACACTGCAAAAAGCAGTGGAGGATTGAACGTCTACCATTGAACGACTACGCCACTCATCAAGTGGGTCCCACATTCAAAACTCCGATGCCCGAAAAACAGGCCGCTCTGCTCATCAGGCAAGTTGCGCATGTGCGCATGCACCTTTGGGGACATGTTGTTCACCGTATTTTGTTCTATCCGTCCGTTTCTCTCGTAGGTAGGCCGACTTGATCTTTAACCAGGGCATGACGATAGCGGGACCCACTTGACAAATGGCCTAGTTGACCACTTCTGGCTGACAATGGGAGCCCAGATCTGGAGCACCAGTAGATGGGCTACACCCGTGTCAATTTCTTGGACCCGTTTGGAAATCCGGTTGAGTTGGGATCAGCCATTTGTATGAGGCTATAAAATGAGCTCGTTGGGTTTGAGTGGGGTGATTGAAATTTTCAAGATTGAAGTGATGTATTTGCTACACTTGGATTTGATGGGCTTTCGGACCCTATTTAGCACAATAATGTAACTGAAGGTTGAAAATCCACAGTGAGAGTTTAGATTACAATACATCTAAAATCCTAACTAGAGTTGTACTGGACTATTAAAACTATTGGGCATATGACCCACTAATAATATCCCAAAACAACTAGATTTTCAATTGAATCACTATAATTACTTTAATATGATAATCAATGCCTTCCAAACATTGTCCATTTAAATCAATGGTTAAAAATCGTTGGTTAGTCACGAGGCATGATCTTGTACTTGTGGCCCATCCGAGACTTGAAATTTCATCATTTTTAAGCGAAGTATATATTTTTGCGGGCTTATTACAATCATTGTGTCAAAAATTACATACGATAACTAATTAAAGATATTAAGTTGATATTAAGGTGATTGACTAATTATATTCAAACCCTTGTAAATATACCATGCATGACTACTTTTGGATTAAAGTTAGTTCCCAATCGAGTGTGCCAAACAAAATACGGGGAATCCAAGGGGTTTTGAAGCCGGAGTTCTAAATCCACACTCCTAATCAGGTCTTTAAGGGCCCGTTTGGCCGGGCGAATTGGAAAGGATTGGAAGTTAAATCTCGGGATTGGCCAAGCATGCCAAACAGACTGGGTGAACTGATCCGAGATATAACAATTCCATGGATCTTAAGACAATCCACTGATAATACCATCATTAGCTTTAAATCTCATCCAATCCACCCTAATCCGTTCGAATTTGCCTAGACGTGTTTGGTTCAAGGGATAGGAAGGGATGAGAATGTTTAATCCGAGGATTGGCTGGGCGTGCCTAATAGACTCCATATACCAATCCCATGGATCTTAAGACATTCCACTAACAATCCCATCATTGCTTTGAAATCCATGCCATCCACCCTAATACCATTCAATCCCTTCTAATCCACCCGTCCATAGGGCCCTAAGGGGGTGTTTGGTGCATGGTATTAGATGAGATTAGGTGTGATGGAATTGCATTTGGTCCATGCCATTTCCAGTCATGCCGGGGATGAGTAGAAAAGCTTGGAATTAAATTAGATGGAATTGCATTGGATTTTGTGCCAATTCCACTTAATGTTAGCATGTTGTGTACGTCCCACCATGATGTGTGGGCTATATCCACACCGTCCACCCATTTTTCGAGATCATTTTAGAGCATGGGCCAAAAAATTAGGTAGCCCTAAAGCTCAAGTGGACCTCACCATAGGAAGTAGCGGGGATTAAATACCTACCGTTGAAAATTTATTTAGAGCTACATAAGTTTTGGATCTACCTCATTTTTAAGCCTATGCCATAAAATGATGTTACAAAACATAAGAACAGTTTGGATATAGCAAATATGTGTTAATCCCAATAGTTTCAAATGATAGTGGGTATAATCATTCAATGTACCAATCATATTACAAACAGGGAACTAAGCTTATCCAATTGTGACACGTGACAATTCCTGCCATGTGCCATAATTATGATTTTTTGAATCCCATCCCACCCAATCCATCCGAATGCCATGCGCCAAACACCCCTCAAATCTTTTTCTAGTGCTCGTAGTGCACGTTGATTCCCTATCCTCTGCAGTCTTATTTTCCTGCGTCATGATTGATGCATGTCTTTGTCAGCAGCCGTGCTGCATTAAATGCAAAGCCTGTGATAGTTGGTCCAATTAGATTTGATCCCGATTCCCGACAGACATGAGATATTTCGGTGGGCTACATCAAAGAGCCATCAGGTATAAGCAATCCATCGCTTACGCACAGCACGTGCAATCTAATCTATCAATAGTGGGCCGCAACCTTGAAATGACCTTATTTGGCGTGGAATGACATGAACCAGATTCCAAAATAGATGCCGACGGATCCGAAGGTGCGGGAGTCCCTGAACCCTGTTAACCCGGCCCAAAGACCAAACCGCCTAACGAGTTTCCGAACCCCATTAACCCTGGTTGGGGAATTCTAGCACCCGACCCGAGTCCATAGTCGTACCCTACGCGAGCGGGGAAGCGGATTGGTTGGTGTACCTAACACCAGCTATACAGCTGCTGTATTGACTTCAACAAATATTGTGGGTCTGATCATGAGGTATGTGTTATATCGGAACCGGCCATCTATTTTGCGAGCTCGTCTTAAGGCTTGAAAAGAAAACTAAGACAAATCTAACTATCAAGTGGACCACACTGAAAAAGCAGTGGGGAATTGAATGTCTACTATTAAAACCCTTTTTGGGGTTACGAAAGTTTTGGATCAATACGAAATTTATTTTTCCTCTTCATCCAAGTCTTTGTGACCTTATTAACATATTGGATGGAAAATAAATGTTATGGTGGGCCCTATGAATTTTTTAAAGGTGAAAATCATTATCTCCGCTGCTATTCGTGGTGTGGTTCAGCTGATCTTTGGATATGATTCATTTTTTGGATAATACTTTAAAATAATCTCTAAAAATAGATGAACGGCGTAGGTATAATAAATACATTACTGTGGGACCCATGTTACTTTGATCTCCTTTGAACCGTTCATACAACTCGAAACTCATAGAGCATCATTGCTCATCTTTGCACGACATATACCTACAACATCTATATATCTGTTGTGTGGTACACCGGCGCCAATCCACTTCCCATGCACGTTTTCGTAAAAAGCCAATGGGGGCGGGTAAAATACTGAACACTTCATAGCCAAGAGTGGCTATTGAAATGACGGGGTAAAATAGGATTGTTTGTATGCTAAGAGTCTATTGCCTTACAATTAATACTCTTTTTGTTAGAGCTTCGTTAATCGTCTCTCCATTTGGCAATGTTCACACTCGACCACGTAAGGCGGCAAGGGTAAACACCATTTTTAAGTCATTTCTTTTATTGGCTACTCCTACTAAAGTGGCGTCACCACTTTCCATGGGTGCCACCATTATGTATGTATTGTATCCATACTGCCCATCCACTTCGCAAGATCATTTTAGGGCATAATCCAAAGAGTGAGAAAGATCCAAATTTCAAGTGTACCCTACTGCAGAAAACAATGGAGATTAAACGCTTAATGTTAAAACCTCTTTGGGCCACATAAGCTTTCGATCAAGCTAATATTTATGCTTTACCTTATTTCATGTCTTTTTTTACTTATAAAAAAGTTGGATCTCAGATAAACATCATGGTTGGCCCTAGGAAGGTTTTAACGGTGACTGTCATTGTCCCACTTTTTTCCCTAGTGGGGTTCACTTGAACTTTGGATCGGCTTAATTCTTTGGCTCACTCTCTAAAATGATTTCTCCAAATGGATGGATGGTGTAGATACAACACATACATCATGATGGGGCCCAAAGATCATGGTGACGTCACATCAGTGTGAACTTCCTTCACGACAAGCTAGGTGGGGCACACCTAGCTTGTGAGAAATCCACTCCTTCCATCATTTTTTCCATATCATCTTATAATGTAGGCTCAAAAATGAAGCAAATCGAAAACTCATGTGGGCTGTATGGCTAGAAACAGTAAGTGGGGGAATTACCGTCGTTGAAAATTTCATGGGGTCCACCATGATGTGTATATGCCATCCATATGGTTCATGAGGTTATTCTTACAAGGATGAACTGAAATTATAAAAACATTAGCATAATCCAAAACTTTTGTGGCCGCTTGGACATTTCAATGGCCGAAGCTCAATCCTCACCTTTTCCTACTGTTCTATGGCCCCTGCCATGATGTATGTGTTGTATCCACGCCATCTATCCATTTAGAGAGATCATTGTAGTGAGTGAGCCAAAGAATCAGGTAGATCCAAAGTTCAAGTAGACCCCACAACAGAAACTAGTGGGACAGTGACGACCACCGTTGAAACCATTCCTGGGCTGACCATGATGTTTATTTGAGATATAACTTTTTTATAACTTAAAAAAGACATGGAAAGGTAAAGCATGAATATTAGCTTTGTCACACCCCGAAAATCGGAACCTGAATTGGCCAGACCCGAACCCGAATTTCAGGACAGTGAGTTGTATTTAAATAAATATACATCGCAACCTACATTATTTCATGCATTTTTAAGACAATCAGAGCAACTAAAAAGATACTAATAATTGTAATTAAATATTGTCCACTAATCAATCCTTAAATCTTTAATTACATTGACATAAATAAATAAATAATAACAACATACATTAAATTTTAATTAATTTCTAAATAAAAAATATAAAATATAAAAGTCTTCAATCTTGTCCAACCGGTTATTCGTATACCAACCCTGCAAAACAGTCTATATGAGTGTGAGCGCGATGGCTCGTAGAGTCACATCCTTCCCAAAATTGAAAATTATACATTAACACAAATAAAACTCAATAATACAAATATAACTAATTACGAGTATTGAATTGTCATTGTACATGACAACAATAATAATGTATTTTTCGTAATAACAAAATAAGACAGTGCCGTTATCTAAAATCATTTTTGGTTCAATCTAGGGCAGAGCGCCCGTGTGTGTTGATCCTTTTAGGAAATGACCCTCGGTAGAGCACCGGTGTTGATTCTTTTAGGGAATGACTCTTAGCAGAGTACTTAGTGAATAGACTTTTAGGAAAAATACCCAGGGCAGAGCACCCGTGTGTGTTGATCCTTTTAGGAAATTGCCCAGGGCAAAGCACCCGTGCTGATTCTTTCGGGAATGACCCTGGGCAGAGCACCCATGCCGTGCTGATCTTTTCGGGAATGACTCTGGGCAGAGTACCCCATAAAAATAATATAATGGTCCTTTTAGGGCAGAGCACCCATAATATAATTAAAAGCATTTAACAATAATCAAATGAATTTATTTCACATATTACAAATCAAATAAATGCATTCTACATCATGTAAAACCAAAATCAAATGACTTAAATCAGAAATACGAAATAAATAATTAATGAAATAAATGTATATAATAATGTAGTCTTTTCAATCGGGAAAATCACCTACCTAGTGTGTTGAGTGGAGGTTGAACGCTTGCCGTTAAAATCTTCTTGGGTTGATGGTGAGCGGCCTGGATTATTTGGTGGGTTCCGCCGATGAAGAATGGTGGAAGAAGAAAGAGGAGAGTTTGAATGGGAGAGGAAATTGGGGAGAGAGGTTAGGTCATGCGGTGAGAGGAGTGAGGGATGGGGTTAGTTACGGTGAGAGGAGTTTTGTTTTGTTTTGTTTCTTTTTATTTTATTTTATTTTAAAGTGGGCCCTACAAGAATGATGTGACAGATCCACACCGTTCATCAGAGGTAGATTCAAGGTTTAAGTGGGCCACACTAAAATAAAAAAATGGGATATAATTTCCACCGTAAAAAAAACAGACGGGTTGTTACAAGCTTTATCGAAAGCTTCGGTGGCTTACAGAGGTTTTAATGGTAAGTGTTCAATCCCCATTGTTTTTTGCGGTGGGGTGCACTTGAAATTTGAATCTTTCTCATTCTTTGGATTATGCCCTAAAATGATCTTGTAAAATAAATGAGCGGTTAGATACAATACATACATCGTCAAACAGAAAGAGCATTTAGCCTTCCGTGGTCGAGTGCGTGCACTGCCAAACGGAGAAGTCTACCAGAGGTCAAGACGGAAAGAGCATTGATTGTAAGGCAACATACTCCTAGCGTTCAACGAATCTTATTTCACCACGTCAGTTCAGTAGGCTACTCAAGTATTCAGGGCCTGTTTGGCCGGGCAGATCCCATGGTATTAGGAGGGATGGGATCAATTTTAAGTAATGATGATGGTGTTAGTGGATTGTCTTAAGATCCATGGGATTGCTTATATCCCGGGACAAGTTCACTGGGTTTGTTTGGCATGCCGGGATTTTACCTTCCAATCTATCAAACCAAGGGATAGGATCAATTTTAAGGTAATGATGGTGATGTCAGTGGATTGTCTTAAGATCCATGGGATTGATCATATCCCGGGACAAGTTAACCGGATCTGTTTGGCTCGTCATGCCTATCCAGGATATTGCGGATCCCATCCCTCCTAATACCATGGGATCTGCCTGGCCAAACAGGCCCTCAGTATCTAATCCGCTCCCAGCCATGAAGCTAAGCAGGAAGCGAATTGGCTGATGTACCACACACCAGCCATGTAACTGGTGCATGTACGTGTATCGCGAAGACGAGCACGGGCGCTCCTCGAGCTATGAGTTGTACTAACGGTTCAAAGGAGATCAAAGTTACATGGCCTCACAGTATTGTATTTATTATATCTACACGGTTCATCTATTTTTAGAGATCATTTCAGAGCATTATCCAAAAAATCAATCATATCCAAAAATCAACTGGACCACACCAAAAATAGCAGCGGGATGATGATTTTCACTGTCAAACAATTCGTAGGGCCCACCATAACGTTTATTTTCCATCCAGTATGTTCATAAGGTGAAAAAGATATGAATGAAGAGGAAAAACGAATTTCATATTGATCCAAAACTTCTGTGACCCTAAAAAGGGTTTCAATGGTAGACGTTCAATCTCCCACTGCCTTTTGCAGTGTGGTCCACTTGAGAGTTATATCTGTATTATATTTCGTCTCAAGACTTAAGACGAGCTCTACAAATGGATGTACGGTTTGGATATAACACATACCTCGTGATCAGACCCACGGAACTTGCTGACGTCAATACAGCAGCTATATAGCTGGTGTGAGGTACACCAACCAATCCGTTTCCGAGAGAGAGAGAGAGAGAGAGAGCGCGAATGAGGTTTTCCAAAGACCAGCTGTTTGCGCGATTGCAGGTTATTTCTACCACATATTTCTTCAATCCTTACCCTATCTTCAGAAATTTCACATTACCATGACTGCGATTTTCCTTTTTCTACTTTCACTGTCTCAATTGCTGTTTTACTCCGATTGAATTCCACACACTGACTATCATCGATTTAGGGATAAACGATAATACAATAGCTTATATATATATATATATTATATGCTTCCATGGAACAAACGGTCCGGTCCCAATCCGACGGTGTGAAACTGTCAAAAGTAGTGTGATTGAGGCAACTGATTTAGATGGCGTAAGATCATAGTCGTTGGATGTGAATTAGCGGTAGCAGTAATAGGCCTTATATTGCATGTGCAGTATCATGATGTATAAGTCAGGTCGATTAGACAATCCTAGCCATCCGATTCACGCTGTAGAAATTAATGGTCCAGATAAGTTTATTGGAAAAGAGTTCCAGTCATTAACTAGATAGTCGATTTGGTCAAATGAATCTTGGAATTGTATTTCTTATGTCTTCAAGAATGACCTTGATTGGACAATCCTAATAATCAGGTGGTTGGGGAAAAGAGATGGTTGTTACAGGAAATGCCATTGTTTGGATGGTTCCAGTCAGTGTGGTTTTGTCGTGATGGCCCATGAAGAGTGATCTGGACTTGATGGACGGTCCAGATTGGTTTTGGACAACCCATGTGTCTAATAGGCAAATACAACTCATTCACACAATAATAAATAATTTGGTTGAAGCTACTTGCATTGGATCATTTCCCACGTCAAGACGGAATTTAATACGATGTAACCTGTGTTTTAATGGGCTTAGTATGGTGATTTTTTATGCTTGGAATCTCTGTTATGTGTAAGAATATGTTTTACTCTTCCTTTCAGGAGACAAGCCATAGCCAACTACCTACTTGGATATGTTTTTACTTTTGTGTTTGTTGGTTGGTCCAGTCTATTGCTCTTTCCTCGTGCTTATTTCGCTTTAGGAGGTTGGTTAACATGTGATTTAGGTCATGTGCAAGAAGAGATTTCTTTAACTAGTAACCTTAGGAAAACTTGAGAAATCAGTAAAGAATAAAGATGTAGAGATTGGATGGGGGAAGAAGGGTAGATTGGGTTGAAACTTAAAAAGCTGTTGGAACCTTGATAATCTTGGGCAGAAATCACAAGTGTGACTCCCAGCTTTCCCTCTTTATTTTTTTTTGTTTTTTTGTTTTTTTTTTTTTGGTTTTTTGGAAGGATGAATATTATTAAAAGCCCAAGGGCAAAACGGAAAACAAGAAACAAAAGCAAAAGCAGAAAAATAAGAATACGGCATCCCCTCCCAAGGGTCAATGATCCCACTCCCTTAATAAAGAAAACACTTTATGGGCAGAGGCAGCTGAGGAGTGGCGAGAATCCTTGAAGCACTTCTTGTTTCTCTCCCACCAAATGCACCAAAACACGGCCAATAAATCTAGACAAGTTTTAATGCAAGGGCATTTTCACCCCGGGCTCGAGTGGGGTCGCTTGAGGTGGGCCCCACTTGTGTGAGGCGGGTGGCTCGTGTGAGGCGGTACCCATGTGATGTGGGGCTCATGATGGGGGTTCGGCCGAGGTCCTAACACATGCAATGTGGGGGCCTAGGCTATGAGATAAATGGATTAATTCACCATGCTCCATGAGTTCGAGCTTTTAGAGCAAGTGGTTAATTGTCTTGCATCAAGTTTCCTCAATGTTTCCCTCAGATTGCGTTACAAAATACGTGATACTTGTGATATTTCTCGATGTTCCCTATGATATTTCCAATTTTCCATATCCAAGGGTGCAATACATAGTGCTAGACTGATAGTTATTTCAAATGTTGTCAGACTACACACAAATTTTGACAAAACAGACCTAAAACTCCACAAAATTCATTAAAATACATTAATAAACATTTCTAAATGTATATCTTCAATATGGGCTTATAATAGGTGAATCGGGAGGTTCCAATCTTCATAGCCTATTTGAGGTTACTTTCAAGGTTGTTTGGTAAAAGTTTGGTGACTGGTTGCTTGCCTTACAAGTTACGACCATTCTACTGGTCTTGGGATCAGCTGGCACATTACTGCTAGTTAGAGGATATACATTGTTTCTAATATATGGACTATAATCCTCTACAACGCTTCTTGTTGGAAGTGCATGCAATGCAACACCCAAGCTCTGTCGGCCAATATATTTTGTGTGAGACATCCACTCTGTCCACCAGTTGTGATGTGTTCACTGTACATAAGAAAATCAGCTTGATACAAAATCAAGTGGGCCAGACCACAAGGAAAATGTAAAATTATGCCTAAAACATCTAAATTCACTTGGTGAGGACCACCTGAGTTTTGGAGACATCTCTTCATCATGATATGGCAACACGGTAGCCCTAGGAAGCTCTTTATATGGTGGGCATCCCATCCCCTTGTTTGCTATGGTGTGGCCCAAATGTACCTATTTTGGGTCATGTCCTAACATGAGATGTCACAACTGAGGATGGAGTGGATGTCACACATACTTCACAATTGGCCCACAGAGCTTGGGCGGTGCACATGCTTCCTATGGCAGGTCTTTTAGAGGATTTTGTTCGCAAATGTACCTGTGAAAAGTACTTGTTTGCTTTGTATTTGTAAGGGTAATATTGGAAAGCAGAATACTAAACACATTGCTCTTTTGCTGTTTTTGACTTGTGTTTTGGGGTTAGTACCTCACTCATAGGGATGCGAGAACCGATCCGAGTACTCAACCATTTTTTATCAAATCTGCCTCCAACCACTCCCTTGGCGGATGCCTCTTTCCGTTATGAAAAGCTGGGTTTCCCATTTGATCAATCGGAAAACAAAAATAGGATTCTTGTTGTTCTAGAGGATCCAACTACAGGAGTACCAGCAATGGGAATCCCCATTGTTTGCTATGGTGTGGCCCACATTTGCCTAAGTTTTGGGTCATGTCCTAACTGATGGATGGAGTGGATGTCACACATACTTCACAATTGGCCCACAAAACTTGGGCGGTGCATGTGCTTCCTATGGCAGGTCTTTTAGAGGATTCTATTCCCAAATGTACCTGTGAAAAGATATGATTCCTACCCAACGATCTTTGTTTAGGGTTATCCGTATGGATGGTTTCCCCTCAATCTTGAAAAAGTTTTTGGAAGGGCAGGGGCAGTTATGGATGTGATAATGCCTAGAGATAAATGCACTGGTCAATACAGGGGTTTTGCCCTGATAAGGATGAGCTCAGAGGAAGAATTATCACAGCAGTTTCCATGTTACATGGGCAAAGTTTTGGGGGGGGGCGGTACAGCGTGCTAGATTCGGGCCGGAGAGAAACCATAAGAAGAATGGATTGATACCTATAACCCCAGTCCCCCACAACAATGGTTCAGCGCCTATCTCCACAGCTCCTCATCCCACATCTTACAGAGACGCTTTGGCAAAAGGTCAGAGACATATACAGTCCGCTCCCTCCACAGAAAGAGAGGCTTCCCCTCCTTATGAAGGTAACGATCCACCTTATTCTTTACGCATCAATCCCGACGATATCCTCAGAGCCAAGGAGGAGCTCAAGGACACGGTGATGATCTTGGCCCGTGAGGATGCTACGGTTTCTCAGATCAGTGACTGGATTGATGAATGCACAAACATTCGGGCTGGCTCTTATAGCTTGCGACCCATTGGCTACAACGAGATCTGGGTTAAAGGTGACCCGGGAGTTAAGCTAGAGGCTCTACTAATGGCGGGGGCGATCCACCGGGACGGCCTCATTAGAAGTGTTATTCCATGGAACGTCTTCTCCACGTTTGGCTCGGAGGATAAGTGGATCCTCATTTGGGGAGTACCATTGGAACTTTGGAATGAACAGTTCTTTATCGCAGCGGCGTCGCGTCTGGGTTCCTTTATGGAGCTCGACCGGAAGACTAGGCGAGGTGTGGAGATGGGTGTGATTAGGGTCCGTATTTGCAGAAGGAAAGGCAAGCCCCTACCATCTTCCATCTCGGTCCTTCTTGAAGACAGGACGATTGAGCTCCCGATTCAACGGGAAAGCCCGAATTCCCCCCTCCCGCGCTGGGGAGATTTGTGGCGAATTCGAGCGCCACCTCAACCGCCGGAGCATCTTTCTGTTCAAGCCAGGGAAGAAGAGGACGATCGTTTTCAATGCACTCACGGTACACCGGAAAATATCAGAGAGGTAGGTGGAATCCTTAATGGCGCTGCCCCGGGACAGGCAGATATACCTCCACGTGGCGCGATCTCCTTTGAGTCTCGATCTCGAGACGAGCTGAATGTCAGGTCGCCAGTCTTCCGTGCCTTGCTTGATACGTCTACTGCTTTCCGCTCCAACAAGGACGATACGATCTGGCGACGGGGATACGTGTAGCCTCGGGGTGTCCTTTTGAAAAGATGAATGCTTTGGATTTGAGTGAAAATCCACGTGGTGAGAATCCTTCGGCTGTTACAGTGCCAGCTCTCAGGCTCGGGTCCGAAGCTTGTAGGTCTGCATCCCCTCCTGCAACAATTAATTTGGCGTTAGTCATCTTTCGCTACAGCCGACGCGTGGAATCGTGAGGTTCTCTCGCCCTATCTCAGACGTTTCTGCTGGGACAAGTGGCATCCCTTGTCGTCCCCTTCGGACAAGGCGATAGATAGACGCCTCGATCTTGAGACAGATGATCACACCATCGACACGTGCGGGGAGGTTGAGTCGAGCGTTGCGGATACGTCGGAAGTTGGGTGTTTCAAGGGTAGATCCAGCCAGTCGGGTCCCGCTCTCGGACCCGGCTCCGACCTCTTTTCGGATCAGCTTAACCCGAGATTGGTTCACCTTAATCATCCCACCGTTCCTTTCCCGATACCAGGCAGAAGCATTATTCCTTTCCCGTCGAATTCGGTCGACGCCCTTGTTATTCATCCAGCATATACAAGTAAGGAGGACTCATCACGGCATCTTCTCCCATTGAGATATTATTGATCCAAAAAGAAGAAACAGGAAGTCGCTAGCTCAGAGATCGATCAGGGATCTCTTCTCTCAGAAAACCCTCCGTCGCTGTCATCGGTGCATTCCTCTCTCCCTTCTTCGGATGGCGACTGCTCGGATCACGGTATTCTCGACCTGTTCCATGAGCATCCTGACCTAGAGGTTTTAGAAGCAGAACCTCTTCAGTCCTGCGCCGGAGAAGAGTCGGTTATGGTAGGAAAAGCTTCTCAGCTGCTGACAGAATCAGAAAGATCAAAACTTCTACACGACTCTCACAAAAAGAAATGGCTTAGAGATGTAATGGGACATGTGGGCAGGACTCTCGGGTTATCTTACGGCGATTGTCCGGAGGATTTTTTAGCGCTCTTCCAATGTGTCGAAGCCAGCGGAACTCTGGCAGTCCAGAAATCCCCCAGGGGTCGTCGATCTACTCCTCGTAGTAATAGAGAATTGAGAAACTTGGCGATAGAGATGGGGAATTCAGAATTAAAATCGAAAAGGGGCTCGGCCCTCGAAACTCGGGGAAGCTCTGTTCCAAAATGAAGCTGATCTCTTGGAATGTGAGGGGGGTGGGGTCCAAACAAAAAAAGCGGTTAATAAAAGTCTCCATAGACAGGTACAAGCCAAATATTCTCTATCTCCAGGAAACCAAGAGCAAAAGGTTCGACGATAGGCTGATGGGCACTCTCTGGAAGGCTTCGGACGCGAAATGGGTGGCGCTTGACTCCAGTGGTTGCGCAGGAGGTATCTTGCTTGCTTGGAAGTCCTCCAATTGGCAGCTCCTTAGTAGTTGGACTGGTAGATTCTCGATATCAGCTTTGTTACAGAATGTTTCTTCAGGATTCACTTGCCTTTTCTCCTCAGTTTATGGCCCCCTTCAGGAAGGGGATAGAAAGTTGTTCTGGGAGGAGCTCTCAGCTTCCAGACAAAAGTTCTCAGGTGTGTGCTGTATCGTGCAGGGGATTTCAACATAATCAGGGAAGCCAACGAAAAATCGCATGGTCAGTCTGTTACTTCAGCTATGAAATCGTTCTCTCGTTGGATTGATGTCGAAGAGTTAGTGGACCTCCCTCTTCTTGGGGCCAGATTTACCTGGTCCAACGGTAGAGAGGTTCCAACGATGTGCAGGCTGGACAGGTTCCTAGTCTCTTCACAGTGGCTTGATCTTTTCTTTCTCTCCTCCCAATCTATTCTTCCCAGGACGACGTCAGACCACTGCCCCATCTTATTAGATGTAGAGGAGCAAAATTGGGGTCCCAAACCTTTCCGTTTTGACATTTCCTGGCTCAAAATTGAAGGTTTTTCGAAAAAGGTAGTAGACTGGTGGAAAGGTTTCCAGGTTTAAGGTTCTGCCGACTTCAAGTTGTCTTCCAAATTGAAGAACCTGAAGTCCGAATTAAAGCAATGGCGTAGGAAGGAATTCCAAAGTAGGGAGCAGGAATCAGATTTGCTATTAGCTGAATTATTCGATCTTGACGCTCAGGCAGAGGTAGAAATGTTGTCTTCTGATTCCCAGGCTAAAAGAATTCTATTGCTTCAATCTATTGCTAGTAGGGCCCTTGAAAAAGAGATATCTTGGAAGCAAAAATCTAGGCTGGTCTGGATCAAAGAAGGTGACAGGAATACGCGTTTTTCCACTCCATGGCAAGCATGCACGCGAGAAACAACAAAATCAGTAGCATCGTAGTGGATGGGGTTCAGACAGAAGATAAAGATGTCATTGCAGACGAGATGATTTCCTATTATAGCTCCCTTCTCAAAGGAGAAGCGTGGAGTAGGCCTAGGCTGGATGGTATTTAGTTCAACAAAATTACTGGGGAGGAGGCAGATATGTTGGAAGCTCCTTTCTCCAAGGAAGAAATCAAACACGCTATCGACTCCCTCGGTGCTGATAAGGCCCCAGGTCCGGATGGATTCCCGATTTCTTTTTTCTCTCACTTTTGGGATCTGATCCAATCAGAAGTTACAGATTATCTAAACGACTTTCACAAAAGGAGCAGAATCTCTACCAGCCTAGGGGCCACGTTTATAGCTCTGATTCCTAAGTTGCCAGGTGCTGCTTCCCCCAAAGATTTTAGGCCAATCAGCTTATTGGGGGGGCCTTATAAGATTCTAGCGAAGGTCTTGGCGATGCGTTTGAGGAAGGTTATAGGAAAGCTGATTTCAGAAAACCAGAATGCTTTCATTGCGGGCAGACAGATCGTTGACGCCGCTCTTAGTGCTAATGAATGCTTGGATGCTGGTTCCAAATCGGGTCAAAAGCATAATATACGCAACCTGGACAACGAAAAGGCCTATGATCATGTAGACTGGGAATTCTTACAATATTTGTTGAAGTGCATGGGGTTCGGAGATAAATGGAGAGCCTGGATGCAAGAATGTGTAGGCTCCGCACACTTCTCCATTCTTCTTAATGGTTCTCCAAAGGGATTCTTTAAAAGCTCTAGAGGCTTAAGGCAAGGAGATCCCCTCTCCCCCTTCTTATTTCTTATTGTGGGGGAAGCTCTGTCTAGGCTGCTACATAAAGGTCAAGAGGAAGGCCTCTTCAGCGGGATCAAAATTAAAGGAATGGCATGTTCGATTTCCCACATCCAATATGCTGATGATACCCTAATCTTCGCTGAAGCTTCGATCGATAAGGTGGAAAACCTTCGAACCGCTATCCGTTGTTTCCAAGTGGTATCTGGTCTGAAGGTTAACTTGGCGAAATCAAAAATTTTCGGAATCAATATGGAAAGTGCTGAGATTGAGTCGCTGGCACAAGTCTTTGGATGTGCTGCTGCCTCCCTCCCGTCTTCGTTTGTGGGTCTTCCGTTGTGCATTGGTAAACCTCCCAAATCTGTTTGGGACAAAGTCATCCTCCGATTTCAGGTATATCTGGCGAGATGGAAAAGTCGATACCTCTCCCTAGGTGGCCGCCTCACCTTAATCAAAGCTGCCCTCTCAAACCTCCCTATATACTTCATGTCTCTTCTCAAATGTCCGGCGTCGGTGTTGGCGTCCATCGATAAATTAAGGTGTGATTTCCTTTGGTGTGGTAAGGCAGAAAGGAAGAAGTTTCATCTTCTAAAGTGGTCTGAGGTCTGCCTCCACTTGTCTAATGGAGGAGCTAGGATTAAAGAACTCAAAGCTATGAATGATGCTTTTCTCGGTAAGTGGATCTGGAGGCAAGGGGCGGAAGATCGGAGTCTCTGGAAGTCCATCATCACGGCTAAGTATGGCAATTCTTCCGGCGGCAGGTGGACTCCGTCTTCTTCTCTTTACAAGGCATCGCACATCTGGAAAGATATTATGAAAATGAAACAAGAGGTCCTCTCAGCTGTTGGTTTTGTGCTCGGTAATGGTGCCAAAATCCGGTTTTGGGATGATATGTGGATCGGGGATTAGCCGCTAAAGATTACCTTGCCTAATATGTACCTTCTCACCTCCTCCAAAGACTCTTCTGTGGCGGATCTTTACGCAGTTACTGCAGGGAAAATTGTCTGGAACGTGCAATGCAGAAGGGGCCTCAAAGATAGGGAAATTCCAGAATTTGCAGGCCTTCTGGAAAAGCTATACTCATCGACTCCTTCCCCTTTGTCAGAGGACATCATTTATTGGAGACCAGATAAATCCTCCTCTTTTTCAGTTCGATCCCTATGTGACCAGCTTCACTTGCAGCAGCTCACCACCAAGGCAAATCTTTCTTTTCTCTGGAAATACCCAGCTTCCCCAAAAGTCTTCGCTTTCAGTTGGCTGGTTGAAAAAAAAAGAATCCTAACAGTGGATAATCTGAGGAGGAAAGGGATGATTCTGCCCAACATATGCCTGTGTTGTATGTGGGCTGAAGAGTCCGTAGATCACTTGCTTCTGCACTGTTCATTCATTCAGTCCATCTGGGTCGATTTTCTGGTTCGGTTTAACTTGGATTGGTGTTTCCCTAACGAGGTGAACCATCTCCTTCGGGCATGGCATGGGGTGAAATTAGGGAAAGTGAAAACCATTATCTGGAGAATGGCCATTCTTGTGTCTGGTGGTCCGTTTGGAGTGAAAGGAACAATAGATGCTTCAAGAATTCCTCCAACCTTCCTAGGGTGGTTGCATCTGAGGCTAAACGCTTAATGATAGAATGGGCTACAAACGTAAAGGGCCTTTTTGGTTGTGACTTTTTCTTCTTAGGCATGTAGTTGCTGTCTGCCCTCTCAGTAGGCCGTTTTCCCTTGTCTTTCCTTTCTTTTTTAATGAATTTCATCTTTCAAAAAAAAAAAATGTACTTGTGAAAAGTTACCTGTTTGCTTTGTATTTGTAAGGGTAATATTGGAAAGTAGAATACTAAACCCATTTTAAGAAAGTAGTTCCTATCCATTTGAGATCCCCTCACCCATAGTAACTTGAGAATTTACCTTCTTAATAGGAAATTTAAACCAAGGTTTTGAAAAATGGACAAGTAACTGCATTCGTCATCTTGTTATGCGTTAAAGAGGCGAACCAATCGGGTTCCAAAAATAGGGTGTAACGCCTCAGTATCACTCGTTATAGGGCGTATCGGTATCACTACACACCAACATAATGTTGCACCAACATTATGCCCCTAAGAACCCTCTTTTAAGTTTTATTATTATTATTATTATTATTATTTTTTATTTTATATAAAGAAGAAAACCACATTTTTGTCTCAATACAAGATTGAAAGTGGGGATTTGAGTGTGAATTGAAGGCCCGAAGCGGTTTGGGTTGTTTTGTGGATAATAAAAAAATCGAGTAAACCACCACCTTTTTGCTTTGTTTCTCTTTTTCGTTTTAATATAAATTTTGTATTTCTTCAAAAAAAGGAAAAAAAGAAGAAGAGAGTAAACCACCACCTTTTTTGTTTTTTTGTTTTTTTGTTCTTCCTTGTTTTTGTTTCCTTCAAACATAATAGGACCTGATCTACCAAATCATGCTTGATTTGTGTTCAATTGGGACCTATTTCAGGCTATTAAGAAGAAGATGAATAGGCTGATAAAAAAAGGGAAGAAGATGACAAGTGACTATGCACTATTCATCTTCCCCCCCACAAATTTCTCTAGGGAAATTTTGTAGATAGATTAGGGACATGCATTGGTAGGATGAATCCCACATGTTACATGCATTTTGGAAGTTTCTGGGCCATTCTAGTGTACCCAAATTGGGCTGGTGCTATTCCTTCAATTTTATTTTCCTCAAAACACCTGTAGATCAGTGTTTTCAGTAGCGCTCGTAGCATTTTAGCTACTATGCATACGTAACGTATGTAGGTAGTGTAAGCTACATGGTATTTAGTGTACGCTACATGTAGCGTGTTGTGCAGGTAGCGTACACTATCTGAAATCTCCTTTTTTAAAAAGTGTTTCTTCTATGTTAGTTCAACAACTATTTCAAAATGGTGGTGACTCAGGTAGATCCACCATTTGAAATCTTTTTTTATTTTATTTTTATAAAATGTTTTTTCTATGTTAGTTCAACACCTATTTCAAAATGGTGGTGACTCATCCCCATCACCTGTGGCATTACATTAGATCAATCCGGACCATCCAAATTGTGGTCCATATTGTGGATAGAGCACTTTGATCAATCAGGACCATCTAAATTGGGGTCCATATTATGAATTTGTTATGTTTCAATAAAACAAAGAGGTCACACTTAGAGATGTTTGAAAGCAAAGAGACAGAGACTTTGCATGAAAATATGTGGTTGATGATCCAAATTCGCAGTTAAGAAATCATATAGGAATTATGCATTTTGTAAATTTTATCATAATTTTCTATTATTTTAATTAAAAAATATTACCCTATAGAGGGTTAAACGTTACGTTACAGGCTATTTAAAACACTGATATAAATTAGAGATATGCATATGATGTATTGACATTAGAGTATTGCATATTATAACTTAAGAGTCAGTTGCTACTCAGCATTCAACTTTAAACATGAATCCTGACATACGATATTCTTACCAAAGAATAGCCTGTTACACCATCAAATACATGTCCAAAACGAAAACTAAATACATGGGCCGTTATAGGGCCTTCTTAGCCGATACGGGGCCCATATCATCTCGGCTTGGCTAGCTGTTACAGGGGCTGATACGTATACTCAAAGCCTTGTTTTAAACCCGTTCTAGAACTTGAGAGTAGCCCCCTCTGATCCTATGGCTACTTGTGAGAATATTAACCTCCCCATATGCGCCAATTTGGTATGATGTGTGAGATCCGGGCCTATCATCTAAATGCACTCTGTCATGTCATGCACATGTTGTTTCATGAAGTCCATTAGCGTGGTCGGGGTGTCACGTGTTTATGTCAAATGTGGACCATTGGTTGCCATCTACTCTCTTAGACATGTCACATGTATGATATATATATATATATATATATATATATATATATATATATATATATATATATATATATATTTGTTTTTTTTTCCCCATCTCTTCACATGTGCATTTCACGTGCCACCACCAGTATCTTGTAGTCGAGTTTCGTTGTTTGGTTAGAAATAATGTTTCTATGAGTCTAAGTATACTTTGGGAATTTTGTAATTCCGTTTTTGGTGATTAATGGAATAGAAATTGTTTATTTTGTAGTTTATGCTTGAAACCTTAGTGGTCAAAAAAATTCTTCTGCATCGTTTATGCTTAAAAATGCACTCACGGCCATGAGTATGGGATTTATTTTGAAGTGCCTTTGTAGCTTCATCACATAAATAAATCAATATAGAATTCCGTTGCTAGAGGGTAAAACTAAACAAATGCAACACAAGCTTGTTGGGTATTGGAAGAGGAAAGCTAGATGCATGGGAAAACTGACTGATAATCTAGGCCAGGAACAAGCGTCCCTTATCTATGGTCAGCACCCATTATGTGCATATAGGAAAAACTTTCGCAATACTTCAACCCTTTTCCCTTTATTTTATTCCAAACCAGTAGGTATTGGTGAGCCTGGTTTTATAAACCATATATATCTTAATCTTTGGACCTGGTTTTATAAATCACAGACGTCTTAATCTTTGGAACATACTTTGGTGAAAAATCCTTTAGGGCCCGCTCTTTGCTAGGTTTTCTTGTATATATTTATATCACGGAGGAACTGACATATCACTTGTGTAACATCTAGGAACTGCAAATTGATTTTGTTAGCTACAATCATCCTGTCGTGTTGACAGTTGAAGCTCAGGCAAAGCATGTTGGGCATTTGGGAGGTGGATTAAGTAAAAATTTACTGTTAAAGGTATTATGATATTTAATTGCCAAGAGTAAAAGCTTTCCCTTTTCAATTCAATATTAAACTTTGCATCTTTTCCCATCTTTAGAAGATCACCACTTAACGCTTAGTTTGCTTTTGAAACGCAGGACAAGAAACATAGGTTTTATGTTGTTTCTGCTCTGGCGGGTACTAACGTGGATTTGAAAGGTATGCTGTTTGTTTTTTCATTTGGTTACCTCAGTTTCATTATCAAGTTCGGATTAGGGATTTTTTCGAATGTAATTGGGTTTTCCGAGTTTCAGCTGTGCTCATGGTGTGCTGTAACGGGCATTATGGGGCTGTAAAGGCTGTTACATAAAGGTAATGTGGCAACTGTTACATGCTATTGGGGTCGTAACGGCCGTTACAGGGGCTATGACGGCCTCTTATGCCCCCCTGTAAAGGGCGTAACGGGGCTGATACAGGTTTTTCAGAGTTTTTACAGGAAAAAAAACTGTAACGGCCGTTACAACCTGTATTGTAAAGGTAACAGTTGTGGCCGTTACGGCCACCATTACTTCTACAAAATACCAGCTTCATTGATTTTATTTCTCTTTGATGATGTTCATGGGAGTTTTTAATGCTTCAAAGCTGAGCAGTTTTGTCACAGCGGCTTGGTTTAGGAAAAGGAGGCTTGCGCATGGCTCCTGAAGAAGCTTTGCAAGAGATACTTCAGGTGGGTATTTCTGATAAATTTTACTTTTGTTTGAGAACAATTTCCTCTCACAACATCACAAATAAGTTGTTGCTTATGGAGGGGTCCATCCATCCCAGAGTATCTGCTGTATTAGGGTCTATGACAATAATGTAAAAGATAGAAAAATGAAACACTCTCATAACAAATTAAATTATGACAATACATGCTATGTGTAAGCAACTGAATGCTCTGTACCACAATGTGTTTCTATAGGTTAAGCTCAACGATATTGGTCTTGCCCTCTGAAACCATGTTTTCAGTTGAGCAACCCATGATTTGATGGGAAAGATGAAATCTGTAAATATAAAATCTCCTAGTGTCCTTGGTTTGATTTCCTAGGGAATTGAATGAAAGAATGTTGATATTGTGAACAATTTGAGTTCTAGAATGGAATATTCTATTATTTCTTTAAGCTTGAGCTTATAAAACATTTCCTATATCCTTTGACGCTTGGCATTGATAATTTTACTGATAATTACTATTCTTAATTTATGCTTGAAGTAAATTGTTCATGAAAAGAATTTATTGAATTTATGATATTATTCATCTGTGTACTAGAATAATAAGTATTTCAAAGGTCCATATTAAGCACAAAAGTGGCATATATGCTCTTTGCTACCTCTCTAGCTTTTAGGTTATATATCTGGCTGAAAAAGACTGATGGAGGTAGTAAGAAAAGACTTGATTACTTATGGCCTGGCGCCAGTGTTTTAAATAGCAGTAGCGAGTGATGCAGGACCGTCTAAACTAGAATGCGTGTGAGCACATAAATTATCCAGCGAAATAAACTAAGCAAATCAATTTAAATATTCAACATTCCACATCACAGTAAAGATAATAACAAATGAAACATGTAATGGTTGCAGACCATCATCACAATCCTGCAGTACCATATTCAAATCATGCGTGGATTGGATTCGGCGAGGGATGGGACATTCCGACCTTGCATGGTTTCAATCCAACAATCAATGCAGCTTCTTTAGTACAAGAAATCAAAGGATCTCTGGAATAGAGACGGTTGGAAAAATCTGAGAGGGTTGGGATCTATTCTCAAATTTTCAGGGTTAATAGCAATAAAAAAAATACTAGGTATAGAAAGAGAAGAAGAAGGTTGGAGGGCTAGAAATAGAATTTAAAAGAAGAGAAGAGATTAGGGGAAGAGAAGAACTTACCACAGAGAGAGAGAGGGGGGAAGGAGGCACCAAGCTTTCATTAAAAACATCATTCGTCTTGAAGGCTGTCTTTCATTCATCACCGGGGCATATACGGATTTGGTGATATCCACTCTTGAGATATATTTTGGAAAAAATAGTGGATTTAGCCATTATGTGTAACATGTCATCAAGCCTAGGTATGAGAAACTTATACTTGACCGTGATTTTGTTGATGACTCTACTATCCACATACATGCGCCAAGTGCTGTCTTTTTTAAGTGTCAGTAAAGCGGGTACAACACACAGACTCATGCTCTCCTGGTGAAACCTTTTCGCAGGAGCTTATCTATTTGCTTCTTCAACTCTATATGCTTTGCAGGGTTCATCCTATAGTGAGGAAGGTTTGGTAGAGTTGACCTATGGACAAGATCAATGGCATGTTGGATGTCCCTCATGGGTGGCAAGTTGGCAACTCATCTGGTAAATCCTCAAGGAATACATCTCTATATTCCTCTAAGACCAGGGCTACCTCGTGGGGTAACTCTATTAGTACTTCTAGTGTAGCCTCTAGCCAGGAAGGCATACACCGTTGAATCCTCAGTCTCTCTTTCAAACTCTTTAGTTGTGATGATGTGGAGAGACTTGGGTGTGGAGAGACTCACTTCTTTAGGCTCACTAGCCTTCTTACCCTTCTTCTGTGCAGTGTTTTGTGGTGGCATAAGATTAATTTTGATCTTCT
Source organism: Magnolia officinalis (assembly GCA_021015155.1). NCBI lineage: Eukaryota > Viridiplantae > Streptophyta > Magnoliopsida > Magnoliales > Magnoliaceae > Magnolia > Magnolia officinalis. The sequence goes on along the minus strand of JAJHSJ010000004.1, from coordinate 14,986,399 downwards.
TGCCGTTATGCATGAAGGTACACGCATTAGAACGACCGTATATCGTGACGTCATTATTGAATAGCCACGGTCTGCTAGGATGATGTGACCTACATTCATGGGCAACACATCACACCATAGGTACTCCTTATAAGACCCGAACTCGATGGGTACAAGACATTGATGGGTGATAGGAAGGAAAGTCTTGTCTACCCATGAGACTTTGTATGGGTCATGATGAGGGGTGGCCTCTAACTTAGACGGCCTAAGGTGCTAGTGGAAATTACATTCTAGCAACTTCCACTGCCCATTATCACCTTACAATTTTTCTTGCCACACTTGGCGATCACGTAGAAGATAGTGTTGCGACGCTAGTCAACACTACTTCTAGTCTGGGCTAGCACACACCTGACAATTGCTAGTGTTGCATCATCATCCACGTCATTCTCATCACTCAATGATCCCATAGGTTGATATTCTTCGACTTCAGAGTCACCCTAATCATACTCGCTATCCTCGGAATTACCTATGACTAAGACCTTTCCTTTGCTCTTAGTGTGACACTGAGTTGCAAAATGACCAATATTCCCACATTCGTAGCATTGCACATTCTGTCCTCTACCTAGACCAACACCAAGGATGCCTTTTCCCTTGTCATCCTTAGGCCTAGGCGGAACATTCGCTTGCGCCTGGGTTGATTACCAATGTTGGGTCTAGTTCCTTGAGAACTAGTCATAACATTAGGGTCAGTTTGGGCGGAAGGATTAGAAGGGATTAGGTGGGATAGGATTCATATGGTCCTGTGCCAATTCCACTCCATGTTTGGGAAGAATGGAAAAGCGTGGAATTACATTAAATGAAATTGCATTGGGTCTCGTGCCAATTTCACTCAATGTTTGGGAAGTTGTGTAGGTCTCACCATGATGTGTGGGCTATATCCACACCGTCCACTCCTTTATCAAGATTATTTTAGAGCATGGGCTAAAAAATTAAGTAATCTAAAGCTCAAGTGGACCCCACCATAAAAAGCAACAGGGATTGAATACTTACCGTTGAAAACTTCTTTGGGGCTACATAAGTTTTGGATCTACCTCATTTTTAGGCCCATGCCATAAAATGAGGTTACAAAACAAATGAACGGTTTAGATATAACACGTGTGTTATTCTCAGTAATTTCAAATGATGGTGGGTATATCCATTCAATGTACCACCATATTATCAACAAAGTATGGCATTAATTTTATCCCATGGCAATAGGGGACAATCCCAGCCATGGGTAATAATTGTGTTTTCTAAATCCCATCCCACCTATTCCCTTCTAATCCCACTGCCCAAACTTGACCCTTAGAGTCTCGAGGATCGAACTGTCTTGTGACAGGAGTCTTCAGATACTGCTCTAGTTCCTGCACCACTTGGTACATCTCGTCCAAATCTGTTATGGGACGAGCCCAAAGCTCACGCTGAAGATCTGATCGAAAGGGCCATATTGAAACGCGTGAGCGTTACTTGAGGGTCTTCCTCAATGTCACACCGCATCATGAATTCCTCAAAATTTGCAATGTATTCCGTGACAAGCATGGATCCTTGGCGTAAAGATTGCCATTGTTCTAGGAGCTTATGGTGATAAAAAAGAGTGAGATACTTCTCTCTTAACATAGTTTTCATCTCGCTCCATTGGGTAACAGGAGCTCCTCCCACCCGTTCAATCCTATGCTCTTTATTGGTCCAATGCATCTTTGCTTGCCCCCACAAGCTTCATTTTGGCAAACCGTACTTGTCGGTTCTCTTACATCTCATGCCACTCAAAATAGTGGTCCATGTCAGCTAACCAATCAAGAAATGCCTTGGGGTTAAAGTGACCATCAAAGCTCAGGGCATCAATCTTGACATTCTTCATGGCCTTCTCGTTAGGATCAAAGCGGTTTTGATATGCCCGTTCTCTACCCACATGCCCGCCATTGGTGGGGGTTTGTCTAAGGGCTAGCTCCTCACCAACAATACCTGCTTGCGACTGCACATCTCCCCCAACAGTGGGGTTCTTCCTTTGGGATGCCTCTAATCGCTTAAGTCTAGCTTCGGTGGCGGTCAGTTTTTGTTCGATATTTTTGTTAGATGTCTCTATGGCAGTTATCTTTTGGAGTAATTGAGTAAGGTGATCGCTTAATTGCTCGTTACTCATGATGGGGTATTGGGTAAAACCCTTACCACTTCTAGTGAGCATACACCAAAAACTTGAACTCGATTTTCCTAAGCCTGACTCTTAAGGTTTGAATCGACCTCAATATGGATGTATGCTGTATGAATGCTGCAGATTTTCAGATTTAACTAGAATGAAAACACAAATCTGGAAATTCAGATTTATGTCTCACAGGACCGTGAATATGAAAAATTAGGTTCGCAATTTCTGTGGCATGTAGATCTGGAATTATCTAGACAATCCTAGATGAAAAAACAGATGATCCTAAGTTCAGATAACTCGATCTAACAAAAACCATGCAAAACCTAAAGCTTTGATACCAAATTTGATGCATGACGGTCTAAACTAGAATGCATGTGTGAGCACATAAATTATCTAATGAAATAAACTAAGCAAATCAATTGAAATATTCAATATTCCACATCATAGTAAAGATAATAACAAAGGAAACATGCAATAGTTGCAGGCCATCATCACAATCTTGCGGTACCGTATTCAAATCATGCGTGGATTGGATCCGGCGAGGGATAGGACCTCCCGATCTTGCATGTTTCCTTTGTTATTATCTTTACTATGGTGTGGAATGTTGAATATTTCAATTGATTTGCTTAGTTTATTTTGTTGGATAATTTATGTGCTCACACATGCATTCTAGTTTAGACTGTCCTGCATTAGGTAGCATGTTGCGTAGCGTTCAACCCTTTGTAGCATGTACCATAAGCTACACGATATTTGTATTTTTTAATTTAAAAATAGAAAAAATATGATAAATAGTAAGAAAAAAACAAAAAACAAAAATATAAAAATGCCTAAAAGATAATTCATTTTTTCAAGTGCAAGCATTTTCAAACAAGTTATTAATCATCATTTATCAAAAGCCAATTCACATACATAAACCAAATCAGATTATTATCACATCAACAAGATTTTAAGCAAACTATAATTAATAATGTTTAATTGAAACCACAAGTCACAAGTATGAAAAGAAATTAAAATCTCACAAGTTGAGAGTATTAAATACAAAATATAATTACCTTTTAAAAAATACAAAATATAATTACCATTTATTAAAAAAAAAGAGCGTAGTGTACGCTACATATGCTATGCACACGCGACATACATTACGCACGCTACGCTGCTACATACGCTACGTGTACGCTACATATGCTACGCACACCCGACATACATTATGCACGCTATGCTGCTACATACGCTACGTGTACGCTACATACGCTACAGGGAATTTACGCTATTTGCTAACGCTATGTAGCGTTGTAGCTACGCTACACTACGGCACTATTCAAAACACTGGCCCTTGATAGAGTGGCATGGTGGAACAAGACATGCGTAGCCGGTCCCAATTAATTGGGTTAGGGCTTAGATGATGATGGTGAATTGAAGGATGTTGGAATAGTTGTCGAACAACCAAATCTTTTAAATACTAACTCATTAATTTGGATGATTTCAGCTGCTGCAATTGTACTAAGAAGTCATTATGCATCTCACTTAAAATAGTTAGATTACTTGAAAATGGGAAGAAAGTTTGCATCTTCTAAAAACTTTTCTAAAATACCTGTATGGGGTTTGGGTGAATGGCTAGCATCGTGGGTTTGTTCCCCATAGATGCGAGATCGATTCACCTCCCTGGAATTACCCAATGCACGCGGTTTGCGGGTGATTGCGTGCATCTGCAGGGATTAGTCTTGCTTTAAAAAGGGGCGGGGACACCTTGTCGTCATAGAAACAAAAAACTATTCTAAAAGAGGCAAGAGAACAAAAAAGGTAACTTTTGTTGTTATATTATTGTTAGCGTGTTAAATATTGTCCTTTCATAATATGATGCTTTCTACCTCTTATGAGCGTTAGCTTGTGGCCATTCAAGAGGTGAAAAACAATTTGTGATTTTGGAATTTCCATTTTTAGTAGAATTTTCAAAAGTAGAAAAATGGGGCTCTTTGTATTGGATAAAAGTGCTTTTTTGTATCCACACAAATATCCTTTCATGACTTTTGGAAATTCAACTGAGAGTAAAAATCCTAGACTGATGAATTATTTCTCTCATGGCCATAGTTGAGTGCAGCCTTAATATATTTTATCCTTTCCAAGTTATTTCTGCAACGATGGTTTTGTTATCACCCGTATAGGAGTATTTGGTTGGGTATCTTGACAGTGGCATTTATTTTCCCTGAGTAGTAGTGATGTAACTGGTCTCACTTAACTGCATTGCGACATTGTTTTGCAAGGTGCCATTGGGATGTGTCACTCCATTTGCCTTAATTAACGAATCTGCACGGTATGTGTTTAACCTCTAATGTTGTGGTCTGCCTTTGATCTTTATCTTACGTGATGTACTGTTTACATAAAATGTGACAATTTATCCATCCACATAAAAAAAAATCATCATCATCATCATCTAAGCCTTATCCCAACTAATTGGGGTTAGCTAAACGAATCCTATACTGCCATTCCACCCTATCAAGGACCAAATCCTCAGTAAAACCATATGTCACCGTGTCCTTTTGGGCCTTCCCCTTACCCTTTTAGCGTAAAACTTGAACCAACTCACTCTTAATCGGTGCAGTTCTTGGTGTCCGCTGCACGTGGCCAAACCATCTACATTTACTTTCCCTCATCTTATTACATATTGGTGCTACACTGCTACTCAAGTTCCCTCATCATGAAGTGTGAAAATATTCAGGTGCGGGAGCAGGGAAGCATATCTTTCAAAATGTTGGCAAGTATAAGCAGGTAGGGAAGTGGGAGCAGGATTAAGAGTTTGAAGCGTGATTTGAAATGGAGCGGCACGTGGGTAGAAGGTTCATGCAACTGCTATCCTTCTTAATCTTGCCACTCATCCATCTCAACATCCTCATTACAGCTACGATCATCCTGTGAATATGTTGTCTCTTGACTGCACTACCCTCTGTCCCATAAAGCATGGCTAATCTCATTGCTATCCTATAAAATTCCCCTTTAGTGTCATTGGTGTGTGTCAATCAGATAAAACTCTAGAGGTACATCTCCACTTCATCCAGCCAGCTCTAATTCAATGAGCAACATCTCCAATCTCTTTGCTCTACTGAATTATTGATCGAAGATATAAAAAAATGGTAATTTGGGCTACTTGTTGGTCAACAATCTTGACTTATTCCTACTTTCCACACCCCCTATTGCTGCTAAAATTGTGTTCCATATGCTCTGTTCTAGTCCGACAAATTTTATGACCTTTAGATTCTAAAGCATCCACCATAGCTCTAGCTTTGCGTTTACCTCCTCCCTCATCCCATCAATCAAAACTGTCATTCGTGAACAACATCTAAGAAAAAAAAAAAAAAGACAAATTTTTCTTGCTCGTATTACACTCTTCAAACTTCCGAAACTTACCTGCTTCTATGAGGTGCTTTTGTTGCAACTGAATAAGTGGTAGTGACAGGCATCATTTGTTGAAGTGGCTGATGATTTTGGTTAGAATAACTTCATAATTTTGCCTTGTAGTCTCAAGTCATTAGATTGTTAGAGAGATGCTTCCATTACACCTTTCAGAAAAAAAAGATGTTTCCATTACACCGTAACTTAGATTAAATCAGGCAGTCTGCAATATGGTCTATTTATTGATTCTCAATGCATTACGTTTTTGTTTAGTATATTGATAATTAATTTTTATGAAGTTTTATATCTTTGTTTTGTGAAGAGCTGTTTCACTATTGTGGATCAAGGATTCAAAGCTCAAGAATTCTGCTTTTCCACCCACTCTCAAATGACATGACCATTTGTAAGTGAGAAATCTCTTAAGATGGATTTTCTTTTGTTTTGCCTTCGTTTAGTTTATTTGTTGGATTTTCACCCTAAAAAATGTTTATTGGATTTCTTTCTTTCCTTCTTTTTTATTTTTTATTTTTAAATTTTTATTTTTATTTAAATTTTTAATTTAATTTTTTAATTTTAATTTTTTTTAAATGAGTGATCGTGCATTTATTCATGTGTGGATGTATCCTGTCACAAGCTGGATGAGTGCTTGTTCTTATAGTGTTATAATATCTACAAATATAAGATCATTTGCAAATAACCCATGTAGCCATCCGCAGTGGGATCTACTAGATGAATGTTCTGGATCACCATGTGGATGGGCAGAAGGGACAATCCTCATGGGCGAGTTCCTTAGCAACCAATTCTTGAATAGATAGATTATTGCAGGGG